>CM010936.2:312363660-312428598 GCA_002915635.3 Ambystoma mexicanum | reverse complement strand
CTGCCAAATCACGTGTGAGACTTCTCGCGCACCCCTGAGATCCACGTACCCAGACAAATCGTGTGTGGAAATTCCCGCGCACGTACCCGGCGAAATCGTGTGTGGAACTTCCCGCGCACCCCTGAAATCCACGTACCCTGCCAAATCGCGTGTGAGACTTCCCGCGCACCCCTGAGATCCACGTACCCTGACAAATCGCGTGTGGAAATTCCCGCGCACGTACCCGGCCAAATCGCGTGTGGAACTTCCCGCGCACCCCTGAAATCCACGTACCCTGCCAAATCACGTGTGTGACTTCCCGCGCACCCCTGAGATCCACGTACCCAGACAAATCGCGTGTGGAAATTCCCGCGCACGTACCCGGCCAAATCGCGTGTGGAAATTCCCGCGCACCCTGAAATCCACGTACCTGCCAAATCGCGTGTGAGACTTCCCGCGCACCCGAATACACGCACACGTTATTTTCAGTCAGCGGGTGTCCGTGTTTGTGGGTACCCCTTTGCACGTCATTTGTCCTGGAGGGCCACAGTATAGGACATTCATCATGGCTGTATATAGGTGCTATTTGTTGGCGCACCTTTTGGCGCACATTTGTTACAGGCGCAGAGACGCTACCGCCTGCTTCTTGTGGTGGTCCTGTTTGTGCCTGTGCGCTGGTTTGACCGTGCGCTTTTTTGCCCTATCCATGAATACGGGTTGTAGGCGAGCGTGTGGGCGTTCCGCGCACTTGCACCCTGTACTTCCCACGTGACGCCCACATTTTGGCAAGTTGTTCCCCATTCCGAGTGTTACGCCCCGTGTTCCGCCTACTTTTGTTGTGTGCGCTGCGCTATGTGCGATTTTCGCTGTGGCCAGTGCGATTTCGCTGTGACCTGGCGCACGCCGTTAGATGCCTGTGCGCCAACGTGCGCCGTGCACTTTTTAGCGCACATCCGATGGTTTTCTCGCGCACGGCCTTCCATGAATCGATGTGCGCTGCTTTTCGTGCGATTTTCGCACTTGCACTGCGATTTTCGCTATTCCACTGCGAATCGCACGTTTCTGGCCACTTGCACCACGCTAATTATTCCATGAATCGGCCTGTTAGTGTTTAGCCATTTGGTTTGTCTCCTCAGGTGTGAGTTGTGTTCTCTCCTGAGTATGCCTAGAGCGGCTCTTAAGGCATTATTTTGCAGGGTTTGGATTTTATTGACTAGGTATTTGTTGGCCCCTGGATAGAGAGAACTGCAGTAATCCAGCTGGGGTAATGTAAGTGCTCTTGCTAGGGTAGTGCAACTTTCCTTCGACAAGAATGGTCTGCAAACTCTAATTAGCTTACATATGTAGGCTGTGGCGGAGGCCAGGGAGCTGACTTGTTTATTGAGTGTGAGGGCAGAGTCTACGTAGAAACCTAAACTACTTTTGCCACATTAATGGAGTTGCCATTAATGCTAAAGGATGTGTAGTTCTGGCCTAGTGTGTTGAGGTTATATGTTAGCCATGTATAAGCAGCTTTGTCTTGTCATCATTCAGGCATAGGCCGTGTGTACCTATCCATGCCTGAATGATGAGGCATATTTTATTCACCAAAGCCAGGTCCTTATCATACACGCCCGATAGGGTATGAGGATCTGGGTGTTATCTGCATTGTTAGTGTAGGTGACACCCAGATGGTCTAGTCATCGAACAGTGGCCTGGTGAATATATTATACAGTGTGGGGAAACACAAGAGCCTTGTGGAACCCTCAGGTTATAAGGATTGGGCCAGCTGCTGCAAGTGGTGTGAAGACTCGCATGGTCCCGTTATTAGGGAAGGATTTAATACATGTAATGGCACTGTGTGAAAAGTGCATTGCTGAGGCCAAGTGGTTACAAAGGACTTGATGGTCAACCAAGACGAATGCGGCAGAGAGTTTGAGGAGTAGCAGAAGGGCTCCTTTGCCTTTGTCCTTCAGTTCATCTATCTGTGTTTTTCGGTCTATTAGCACTGCCTCGCTGACATGATGGGGCTTGAAGCCTGATTGTCGGACGCCGAGGAGATGATTGGAATCTAAGTAATCCTGATTTTGGATGTAGGCCATTTTGTCAAGAATCTTGAGTAAGAAAGGTACAGTGGTGATGGGCCTACATTAGTCAGGTGCAAGGATCTATAGTCTGTTTTTTCAGGAGGGGTAGGGCCTACAATTATTTTAAGTTGCAGGGAACAATGCCAGAATTAAATGAGGAGTTTATCAGTTTAGTTATGAAAGACGAAAGGTCTCTATCAGCATCTTTGATGATCTGTGCCGGACAGCTATCTCCTTGGCAATTTGGCAGTTTCAGTGATAACATTACTTTTTCAACCTCGTAGATTGATGCTTGAGAACATTTGAACTGGTTGAGGGGTTTGTTAGTGGATACTGCAGTAATGTTTCATTTTGCTATGCTGGATAAAGTGGCTTTTTTATTCGCAATTTTACTTTGGAGTAGAGAGCTTTTGTTTTCTAGGGCATTCTGTATACTTGTGCACCAAGGCTTGTCCTTGAGGCAGTTATCCGTCTGTGTTATGGGAGCTTCCAATTCCCTGACAATTGTGGATAGTTCCCTGATATTTAAGCTGGCTTTATTAATCCTTTCATTGTAGGAATCTTGTTTGGCGCATATCATTTCCTTTTTGTAGAGGGATGCTAGGTTGATCAAGTTAGTTTTGTTTTCATCATTGGGGCTAACTTTCCATAGGGTCTCAACTTCTTTTTTTTCCTTTCTCAAAGTTTTTGAATGGGGTGTAAACAAGAGTTCAGATGGGCGTTTGGTTTACTTTCCGTAGCTTGAGAGGGGCAATAGTATTCAGGGCTTTTGTCATGACATCATTATAGGCATGTATTAGGTTGTCTGGACTAGTTGAGTTGGGTAGTAGGTTGAGAATCAGCAAGATAAGCAGAATGATCTTATCTGCAGTGATGTTCTTTTTATTCCATGTTGGGGTTGATGGGGCAATGGTGATAACCTTAGTTAGGGTGTGTGGCTGGAATGGTAAATGATATCAGGAAGTGATCTGTCCAGGCGAGGGGAATTATTGACGTTATGGAGGTGGTACAGTTATAATCAGCGACCCAGTCAAGTGTCTCCTTTGTCATGTGCTTGTCTCTATGGGTGAGCCCCTGTTCTGTTAGTACGTTGGAAATGGTCATGGCTTGGTGGTCATTAGGGTAATTAAATCCTAAGTTAAAATCTCCAAAGCAGGAGAATTTGGGATGTCAATTTGGTATTCTCGAAAGGAGGCAGGTAGGTCCTATGATGTCTTGATATGACACTAAAATGTCTTCTTGCACATTAATTGGTATATAGATCCACTATTAGAACTTTAAAACAAGTACAAGAGCACGCATGAGTAAATTACAAAATTAACTGCCAATGCAGGGTTCACTAGTAACCAAGTAAAGAGTTACATCACTTACCTGAAGCTGTTGACTCATCTTTGCCATGAGGCTACCACATATCATTGCGATGTAACTCTTTACTTGGTTACTAGTAACAGGCAGTTTTCACAGGTACATTAGGGACACAAGTAGGACATATACATAAGGAGAATTCCATCAGCACCCTCTCTCTCAGTCCAGTCTAACTCCAACTCACACTCCTGGAACACACTGCACACAACATTCCCTCAGCACTCAGTATCCAGACACTCATAACAAATCAAGCTACAAGGCAATTACAAGTCACAACAATACAGTAAGAAACAACAGCAGCAACCACCACAGTAGGATGCTCTTACTCATAAATAGTGGCATCTTAATTGATCAACATGGATCTCCCCATCATCAGCGAATGTCTCATCTCTATCCCGCAAATCAATGGTGACCGACTCCAACACCTACTTCTTGCCATCCCCTTTAGCTTTTGGTGTTCTTGGCTTGTTCAGTGCTGGTTGTCTGTGCTGGAAGGACTGCTAAATTCCAAGGCATTCACTTCTCTTCAACCTTCCTCTGGTGACGTCTTCCCCCCTCCCCTCCTCCAAAGCATCCAGTCTCTTTCCTCCTTCTTTACACTCATGATCATTTTCTCCTCCAATGATATCCTTTAGCCCTTGTTTTGCATCCATTAAAATCACGTTCCATACAATTCTTCACTAACTCTTGACCTCCATGCCTATACACTCACACATGGCCACTGCCCCTTGTTGATAATTTCTTATTTGGGATTGAGGCAAAGCAAAACATTTTTGGGATACTTCCTTAAGATAATTGGCCTTCACAATAAATTGGACAGGCATCTTAAGTTCTGCACCAGCCTATGTAAGGCCACTTATATTTCAATCATTACTGGTCAGTGTGAGGCTATTTGGGCACATTCTATGATAATTCTATCCCCACGTTGAATCAAGCAGCCCTATCATGGTGACCACCTGCCTTTGCAATGGACCCCTCCAGATGTCGTCTCTGCACCGGCCCATCAATGACTGTTACCTCTGTGTGTTTGCAGCTGCTTGCCTGGTCAGTTATCACTTGCAGTCTTCTCTATGGACAATGCTTGGGTGCATGTGTTCCTCCTCTGAATCTTCTTTTGGCTCTTGTGCAGAAATCGTGAACCATGCCCTTGAGGCAAACCATACTCTCAAGGCAAGTTTATCACTGTCTAGACACATTTTGCAATTGTGGTTTGGGGTTATGAACATGGCCAGTCTGCAGAGGGTGGGAATGTGAACATAACATGGGGTATCCCTCTGCAGAGGGTGGGAATGTGAACATAACATGTGGTATCCCAACTGCTGGAGTTGGCATCAAAGACTGAATGGCCTTATCCACCACCCAACAAGGTCAACCTTAACCCATGTAAGTGCTCACTCCCCACAGTGCCAATGCAAACTTATAATAAAAGATGCATCCCAGAAGGGAATGAGACTAAGAGAACAGGTGGCAAGGTTAGCAAGTCTTTATATAAAATTTGGCATCCAGAGAACTCTGCTGCACTGAGAGCGCTCCGGCAAACAATACAAGTACGATGGATTATAAAGCATAATAGCGTCATCAGTGAGATCATCAATATACCAAATGCGTCAAACAAAAGGATCGCCAATCAGCATATGGGAAAAAAGTATAGAAGCACATGCTTTTCCTCTATTTTTTCCTACTGGGAGACATGAGTGGGGGCCTGGTGGAGGTGCCCCCTGCACTGCTGGGGGGTGGTGGGAGACATGAGTGGGGGCCTGGTGGAGGGTGCCCCTGCACTGCTGGGGGTGGGGGTGGTGGGAGACATGAGTTGGGGCCTGGTGGAGGCTGGAGGGTGCCCCTGGTGGCTGGGGTGGGGTGGTGGGAGACATGGTGGGGGCCTGGTGGAGGCTGCCCCTGCACTGCTGGGGGTGGGGGTGGTGGGAGACATGAGTGGGGGCCTGGTGGAGGCTGCCCCTGCTGCTGGGGGGTGGGGGTGGTGGGAGACATGAGTGGGGGCCTGGTGGAGGCTGCCCCTGCACTGCTGGGGGGTGGGGGTGGTGGGGAGACATGAGTGGGGGCCTGGTGGGGGCTGCCCCTGGTGGCTGGGGGTGGGGTGGTGGTAGACATGAGTGGGGCCTGGTGGAGGCTGCCCCTGCACTGCTGGGGGTGGGGGTGGTGGGAGACATGAGTGGGGGCCTGGTGGAGGCTGCCCCTGCACTGCTGGGGGGTGGGGGTGGTGGGAGACATGAGTGGGGGCCTGGTGGAGGCTGCCCCTGCACTGCTGGGGGTGGGGGTGGTGGGAGACATGAGTGGGGCCTGGTGGAGGGTGCCCATGGTGGCTGGGGGGTGGGTGGTGGGAGACATGAGTGGGGCCTGGTGGAGGCTGCCCCGGTGGCTGGGGGTGGGTGGTGGGAGACATGAGTGGGGGCCTGGTGGAGGGTGCCCCTGCACTGCGGGGGGTGGGGGTGGTGGGAGACATGAGTGGGGGCCTGGTGGAGGGTGCCCCTGGTGGCTGGGGGGTGGTGGTGGGAGACATGAGTGGGGGCCTGGTGGAGGCTGCCCCTGCACTGCTGGGGGTGGGGGTGGTGGGAGACATGAGTGGGGGCCTGGTGGAGGCTGCCCCTGGTGGCTGGGGTGGGTGGTGGGAGACATGAGTGGGGCCTGGTGGAGGCTGCCCTGGTGGCTGGGGGTGGGGTGGTGGGAGACATGAGTGGGGCCTGGTGGAGGCTGCCCCTGACTGCTGGGGTGGGGGTGGTGGGAGACATGAGTGGGGGCCTGTGGAGGCTGCCCCTGGTCTGGGGGTGGGGGTGGTGGGAGACATGAGTGGGGCCTGGTGGAGGGTGCCCCTGCACTGCTGGGGGTGGGGGTGGTGGGAGACATGAGTGGGGGCCTGGTGGAGGCTGCCCCTGCACTGCTGGGGGGTGGGGGTGGTGGGAGACATGAGTGGGGGCCTGGTGGAGGCTGCCCTGGTGGCTGGGGGGTGGGGGTGGTGGGAGACATGAGTGGGGGCCTGGTGGAGGGTGCCCCTGATGCTGGGGGGTGGGGTGGTGGGAGACATGAGTGGGGGCCTGGTGGAGGCTGCCCCTGCACTGCTGGGGTGGGGGTGGTGGGAGACATGAGTGGGGGCCTGGTGGAGGTGCCCCTGCAGTGCTGGGGGGTGGGGGTGGGTGGGTGGACATGAGTGGGGGCCTGGTGGAGGCTGCCCCACAGTGCTGGGGTGGGGGGTGGGGTGCGGGAGACATGAGTGGGGGCCTGGTGGAGGGTGCCCCTGGATGGGGGGTGGGGGTGGTGGGAGACATGAGTGGGGGCCTGGTGGAGGCTGCCCCTGGTGGCTGGGGGTGGGGGTGGTGGGAGACATGAGTGGGGGCCTGGTGGAGGCTGCCCCTGACTGCTGGGGGTGGGGGTGGTGGGAGACATGAGTGGGGCCTGGTGGAGGTGCCCCTGCACTGCTGGGGGTGGGGGTGGTGGGAGACATGAGTGGGGCCTGGTGGAGGCTGCCCCTGGTGGTGGGGGTGGGGGTGGTGGGAGACATGAGTGGGGGCCTGGTGGAGGCTGCCCCTGCACTGCTGGGGGGTGGGGGTGGTGGGAGACATGAGTGGGGGCCTGGTGGAGGCTGCCCCTGCACTGCTGGGGGTGGGGGTGGGAGACATGAGTGGGGGCCTGGTGGAGGTGCCCCTGCACTGCTGGGGGTGGGGTGTGGGAGACATGAGTGGGGCCTGGTGGAGGGTGCCCCTGGATGCTGGGGGTGGGGTGGTGGGAGACATGAGTGGGGGCCTGGTGGAGGCTGCCCCTGCACTGCTGGGGGGTGGGGGTGGTGGGAGACATGAGTGTGGGGCCTGGTGGAGGGTGCCCCTGACGGCTGGGGGTGGGGGTGGTGGGAGACATGAGTGGGGCCTGGTGGAGGCTGCCCCTGGTGGCTGGGGGTGGGGTGGTGGGAGACATGTGGGGGCCTGGTGGAGGGTGCCCTGGTGCTGGGGGTGGGGGTGGTGGGAGACATGAGTGGGGGCCTGGTGGAGGCTGCCCCTGGAGCTGGGGGGTGGGGGTGGTGGGAGACATGAGTGGGGGCCTGGTGGAGGGTGCCCCTGGATGCTGGGGGGTGGGGGTGGTGGAGACATGAGTGGGGGCCTGGTGGAGGGTGCCCTGCACTGCTGGGGGTGGGTGGTGGGAGACATGAGTGGGGGCCTGGTGGAGGTGCCCCTGCATGCTGGGGGGTGGGGGTGGTGGGAGACATGAGTGGGGGCCTGGTGGGGTGCCCCTGGTGGCTGGGTGGGGGGGTGTGGAGACATGAGTGGGGGCCTGGTGGAGGGTGCCCTGCACTGCTGGGGGTGGGGTGGTGGGAGACATGAGTGGGGGCCTGGTGGAGGCTGCCCCTGCACTGCTGGGGGTGGGGGTGGTGGGAGACATGGTGGGGGCCTGGTGGAGGGTGCCCCTGCATGGCTGGGGGGTGGGGTGATGGGAGACATGAGTGGGGCCTGGTGGAGGCTGCCCCTGCAGCGCTGGGGGGGGGTGGGGGAGACATGAGTGGGGGCCTGGTGGAGGCTGCCCCTGGATGCTGGGGGTGGGGTGGGGGAGACATGAGTGGGGCCTGGTGGAGGGTGCCCCTGCACTGCTGGGGGTGGGGGTGGTGGGAGACATGAGTGGGGGCCTGGTGGAGGCTGCCCCTGGTGGCTGGGGGTGGGGGTGGTGGAGACATGAGTGGGGGCCTGGTGGAGGGTGCCCTGCACTGCTGGGGGTGGGGGTGGTGGAGACATGAGTGGGGCCCTGGAGGGGTGCCCCTGAGTGCTGGGGGTGTGGGGTGTGGGAGACATGGGTGGGGGCCTGGTGGAGGCTGCCCCTGGTGGCTGGGGGGTGGGGGGGTGGAGAGACATGGGTGGGGGCCTGGTGGAGGCTGCCCCTGCTGCTGGGGGGTGGGGTGGTGGGAGACATGGGGGGGCCTGGTGGAGGCTGCCCCTGCACTGCTGGGGGGTGGGGTGGGGATGAGGACATGAGTGGGGGCCTGGTGGAGGTGCCCCTGAGTGCTGGGGGGTGGGGTGCTGGTGACATGAGCAGGTGTGCAGGGTAGTCCCTGTGGTGTCGGCTGCCTGCAGGGGCCGTGGAGGGTGTACAGGAATACCTGGGAGCACACAGCCAAATCGCGTGTAGAATTTCCCGCGTACCCCTGAATCCACGTACCCGCCAAATCGCGTGTGGAACTTCCGCGCACACCCTGAAATCCAAGTACCGGCCATATCGCGTGTGGACTTCCCGCGCACCCCTGAAATCCACGTACCCAGCCAAATCGCGTGTGGAAATTCCCGCGCACGTACCCGGCCAAATCGCGTGTGGAACTTCCCGCGCACCCCTGAAATCCACGTACCTGCCAAATCGCGTGTGGACTTCCCGCGCACCCCTGAGATCCACGTACCCTGCCAAATCGCGTGTGTGAAATTCCCGCGCACGTACCCGTACCAAATCGCGTGTGGAACTTCCCGCGCACCCCTGAAATCCACGTACCCGGCCAAATCGCGTGTGGAACTTCCCGCGCACCCCTGAAATCCACGTACCCGGCCAAATCGCGTGTGAGACTTCCCGTGCACCCCTGAGATCCACGTACCCAGACAATCGCGTGTGGAAATCCCACGCACGTACCCGGCCAAATCACGTGTGGTCTTCCCGCGCACCCCTGAAATCCACGTACCCTGCCAAATCGCGTGTGGAAACTTCCCGCACCCTGAAGCACGTACCCAGCCAAATCGCGTGTGGAATTCCCGCGCACCCCTGAACCCACGTACCCGGCCAAATCGCGTGTGGAACTTCCCGCGCACCCCTGAAATCCACGTACCCTGCCAAATCGCGTGTGAGACTTCTCGCGCACCCCTGAGATCCACGTACCCAGACAAATCGCGTGTGGAAATTCCCGCGCACGTACCCGGCGAAATCGCGTGTGGAACTTCCCGCGCACCCCTGAAATCCACGTACCCTGCCAAATCGCGTGTGAGACTTCCCGCGCACCCCTGAATCCACGTACCCTGACAAATCGCGTGTGGAACTTCCCGCGCACCCCTGAATCCACGTACCCTGCCAAATCGCGTGTGGAACTTCCCGCGCACCCCTGAAATCCACGTACCCAGGCCAAATCGCGTGTGGACTTCCCGCGCACCCCTGAGATCCACGTACCCAGACAAATCGCGTGTGGAAATTCCCGCGCACGTACCCGGCCAAATCGCGTGTGGAACTTCCCGCGCACCCCTGAAATCCACGTACCCTGCCAAATCGCGTGTGAGACTTCCCGCGCACCCCGGAATACACGCACACGTTATTTTTCAGTCAGCGGGTGTCCGTGTTTGTGGGTACCCCTTTGCACGTCATTTGTCCTGGAGGGCCACAGTATAGGACATTCATCATGGCTGTATATAGGTGCTATTTGTTGGCGCACCTTTTGGCGCACATTTGTTACAGGCGCAGAGACGCTACCGCCTGCTTTCTTGTGGTGGTCCTGTTTGTGCCTGTGCGCTGGTTTGACCGTGCGCTTTTTTGCCCTATTCCATGAATACGGGTTGTAGGCGAGCGTGTGGGCGTTCCGCGCACTTGCACCCTGTACTTCCCACGTGACGCCCACATTTTGGCAAGTTGTTCCCCATTCCGAGTGTTACGCCCCGTGTTCCGCCTACTTTTGTTGTGTGCGCTGCGCTATGTGCGATTTTCGCTGTGGCCAGTGCGATTTTCGCTGTGACCTGGCGCACGCCGTTAGATGGCCTGTGCGCCAACGTGCGCCGTGCACTTTTTTAGCGCACATCCGATGGTTTTCTCGCGCACGGCCTTCCATGAATCGATGTGCGCTGCTTTTCGTGCGATTTTCGCACTTGCACTGCGATTTTCGCTATTCCACTGCGAATCGCACGTTTCTGGCCACTTGCACCACGCTAATTATTCCATGAATCGGCCTGTTAGTGTTTAGCCATTTGGTTTGTCTCCTCAGGTGTGAGTTGTGTTCTCTCCTGAGTATGCCTACAGCAGCTCTTAAGGCATTATTTTGCAGGGTTTGGATTTTATTGACTAGGTATTTGTTGGCCCCTGGATAGAGAGAACTGCAGTAATCCAGCTGGGGTAATGTAAGTGCTCTTGCTAGGGTAGTGCAACTTTCCTTCGACAAGAATGGTCTGCAAACTCTAATTAGCTTACATATGTAGGCTGTGGCGGAGGCCAGGGAGCTGACTTGTTTATTGAGTGTGAGGGCAGAGTCTACGTAGAAACCTAAACTACTTTTGCCACATTAATGGAGTTGCCATTAATGCTAAAGGATGTGTAGTTCTGGCCTAGTGTGTTGAGGTTATATGTTAAGCCATGTATAAGCAGCTTTGTCTTGTCATCATTCAGGCATAGGCCGTGTGTACCTATCCATGCCTGAATGATGAGGCATATTTTATTCACCAAAGCCAGGTCCTTATCATACACGCCCGATAGGGGTATGAGGATCTGGGTGTTATCTGCATTGTTAGTGTAGGTGACACCCAGATGGTCTAGTCATCGAACAGTGGCCTGGTGAATATATTATACAGTGTGGGGGAAACACAAGAGCCTTGTGGAACCCCACAGGTTATAAGGATTGGGCCAGCTGCTGCAAGTGGTGTGAAGACTCGCATGGTCCCGTTATTAGGGAAGGATTTAATACATGTAATGGCACTGTGTGAAAAGTGCATTGCTGAGGCCAAGTGGTTACAAAGGACTTGATGGTCAACCAAGACGAATGCGGCAGAGAGTTTGAGGAGTAGCAGAAGGGCTCCTTTGCCTTTGTCCTTCAGTTCATCTATCTGTGTTTTTAGGTCTATTAGCACTGCCTCGCTGACATGATGGGGCTTGAAGCCTGATTGTCGGACGCCGAGGAGATGATTGGAATCTAAGTAATCCTGATTTTGGATGTAGGCCATTTTGTCAAGAATCTTGAGTAAGAAAGGTACAGTGGTGATGTGCCTACATTAGTCCGGTGTAAGGATCTATAGTCTGTTTTTTCAGGAGGGGTTGGGCCTACAATTATTTTAAGTTGCAGGGAACAATTCCAGAATTAAATGAGGAGTTTATCAGTTTAGTTATGAAAGACGAAAGGTCTCTATCAGCATCTTTGATGATCTGTGCCTGACAGCTATCTCCTTGGCAATTTGGCAGTTTCAGTGATAAAATTACTTTTTCAACCTCGTAGATTGATGCTTGAGAACATTTGAACTGGTTGTGGGGTTTGTTAGTGGATACTGCAGTAATGTTTCATTTTGCTATGCTGGATAAAGTGGCTTTTTTATCCGCAATTTTACTTTGGAGTAGAGAGCTTTTGTTTTCTAGGGCATTCTGTATACTTGTGCACCAAGGCTTGTCCTTGAGGCAGTTATCCGTCTGTGTTATGGGAGCTTCCAATTCCCTGACAATTGTGGATAGTTCCCTGATATTTAAGCTGGCTTTATTAATCCTTTCATTGTAGGAATCTTGTTTGGCGCATATAATTTCCTTTTTGTAGAGGGATGCTAGGTTGATCAAGTTAGTTTTGTTTTCATCATTGGGGCTAACTTTCCATAGGGTCTCAACTTCTTTTTTTTCCTTTCTCAAAGTTTTTGAATGGGGTGTAAACCAAGAGTTCAGATGGGCGTTTGGTTTACTTTTCCGTAGCTTGAGAGGGGCAATAGTATTCAGGGCTTTTGTCATGACATCATTATAGGCATGTATTAGGTTGTCTGGACTAGTTGAGTTGGGTAGTAGGTTGAGAATCAGCAAGATAAGCAGAATGATCTTATCTGCAGTGATGTTCTTTTTATTCCATGTTGGGGTTGATGGGGCAATGGTGATAACCTTAGGTTTAGGGGTGGTGGCTGGAATGGTAAATGATATCAGGAAGTGATCTGTCCAGGCGAGGGGAATTATTGACGTTATGGAGGTGGTACAGTTATAATCAGCGACCCAGTCAAGTGTTCTCCCTTTGTCATGGGTAGCTTGTGTTACTCTTTGGGTGAGCCCCTGTTCTGTTAGTATGTTGGAAATGGTCATGGCTTGGTGGTCATTAGGGTAATTAAATCCTAAGTTAAAATCTCCAAGCAGGAGAATTTGGGATGTCAATTTGGTATTCTCGGAAAGGAGGGCAGGTAGGTCCTATGATGTCTTGATATGACACTAAAATGTCTTCTTGCACATTAATTGGTATATAGATCCACTATTAGAACTTTAAAACAAGTACAAGAGCACGCATGAGTAAATTACAAAATTAACTGCCAATGCAGGGTTCACTAGTAACCAAGTAAAGAGTTACATCACTTACCTGAAGCTGTTGACTCATCTTTGCCATGAGGCTACCACATATCATTGCGATGTAACTCTTTACTTGGTTACTAGTAACAGGCAGTTTTCACAGGTACATTAGGGACACAAGTAGGACATATACATAAGGAGAATTCCATCAGCACCCTCTCTCTCAGTCCAGTCTAACTCCAACTCACACTCCTGGAACACACTGCACACAACATTCTCTCAGCACTCAGTATCCAGACACTCATAACAAATCAAGCTACAAGCAATTACAAGTCACAACAATACAGTAAGAAACAACAGCAGCAACCACCACAGTAGGATGCTCTTACTCATAAATAGTGCATCTTAATTGATCAACATGGATCTCCCCATCATCAGCGAATGTCTCATCTCTATCCCGCCAAATCAATGGTGACCGACTCCAACACCTACTTCTTGCCATCCCCTTTAGCTTTTGGTGTTCTTGGCTGTTCAGTGCTGGTTGTCTGTGCTGGAAGGACTGCTAAATTCCAAGGCATTCACTTCTCTTCAACCTTCCTCTGGTGACGTCTTCCCCCCCTCCCCTCCTCCAAAGCATCCAGTCTCTTTCCTCCTTCTTTACACTCATGATCATTTTCTCCTCCAATGATATCCTTTAGCCCTTGTTTTGCATCCATTAAAATCACGTTCCATACAATTCTTCACTAACTCTTGACCTCCATGCCTATACACTCACACATGGCCACTGCCCCTTGTTGATAATTTCTTATTTGGGATTGAGGCAAAGCAAAACATTTTTTGGGATACTTCCTTAAGATAATTGGCCTTCACAATAAATTGGACAGGCATCTTAAGTTCTGCACCAGCCTATGTAAGGCCACTTATATTTGAATCATTACTGGTCAGTGTGAGGCTATTTGGGCACATTCTATGATAATTCTATCCCCACGTTGAATCAAGCAGCCCTATCATGGTGACCACCTGCCTTTGCAATGGTCCCCTCCAGATGTCGTCTCTGCACCGGCCCATCAATGACTGTTACCTCTGTGTGTTTGCAGCTGCTTGCCTGGTCAGTTATCACTTGCAGTCTTCTCTATGGACAATGCTTGGGTGCATGTGTTCCTCCTCTGAATCTTCTTTTGGCTCTTGTGCAGAAATCGTGAACCATGCCCTTGAGGCAAACCATACTCTCAAGGCAAGTTTATCACTGTCTAGACACGTTTTGCAATTGTGGTTTGGGGTTATGAACATGGCCAGTCTGCAGAGGGTGGGAATGTGAACATAACATGTGGTATCCCAACTGCTGGAGTTGGCATCAAAGACTGAATGGCCTTCTCCACCACCCAACAAGGTCAACCTTAACCCATGTAAGTGCTCACTCCCCACAGTGCCAATGCAAACTTATAATAAAAGATGCATCCCAGAAGGGAATGAGACTAAGAGAACAGGTGGCAAGGTTAGCAAGTCTTTATATAAAATTTGGCATCCAGAGAACTCTGCTGCACTGAGAGCGCTCCGGCAAACAATACAAGTACGATGGATTATAAAGCATAATAGCGTCATCAGTGAGATCATCAATATAGGTTACAATATTTGCACATGATTGGTTGGGGGGCGATGTTACATAGGGTCCTGTAGGCGCTGCTTCTTCAGGATAGGCTGCCCAGTTGGCGGGAGGGTGAGCGTCATGAGGTCCAGCTGCCCGTATCCAGGTGGGGTGAAGGTTAGGTCGCGAAGAGATAGAGGTGACACAAACTAAGCAGGCATGAAAAACTACCACTAGACATATAATAAACAACAACCATTAATATACCTTTGAGTAAATCTTGCAAACATATAAATTGCGTACACATGATCACATCATCCTTCATTGGGACTTTAATGAGATGAAGGGCTTAGAGGTCTTGTCCCCTGTGATCACCTGGTGGACTGGGCGGTTCTGGCACATCAAGGCAGGTGGGGAATGTAATATGATATGTTAGTTTTAAGACACAATATACTACGACAGAGATCCGGATTTAGTGGGGGCACTCTGGGGTGGGCTGCACAGCACGGTCACAGTTCTGGTACATCAAGAAAATACCTTAGGAGGGTACAGGGTTGCACAGGCAGTAATTTTCCAACAGCAGGGTAAGAGGGCAGGAGCCGGTTTGTGGAGATGGATGCGCTACAAGTCATGGTTTGAACCTGTTCGCACACAGGACAGTGATCTCAGAGCAAGAGTGAGAAGATACATATTGCTATTTGTTTCAATTATCCCCGGCACATCCATGAGAAAGGGATTTGTGGAGCTTCAGACAGTGGAAGAAAAGGTGGGGCCAGGAGCACTCGCTGCGTGTGGCGCTGCAGAGGGGAGAAAAGTCTTTCGTTGTATCGGAGCACAGCCTAGTCCAAAGATGGAGTCGAGGGCACACAAAATGGAAGCCCAGTGTATCCCCTAATAGCCCCACCTATGCTGCTGTTAGCATAAGGGCAATGGAGGCGTTCCCTGCTAGTGCTTGAACAAGTGGTCCATTTTGCATATAATGTATAGGGGGGGAACGACCCTTGACTCCCTCACACCCATTTCACTGTTTTAGGAATGGGAATTCATCATCATTGTGATAAGTGTATAGAGTATTAAACAGGCTATTTTATTTTACACAAACCTAATGTAATAGTTGTTGTACGCAAAATTGCACATTATTTAGAAATGCAATGGTACTCATTTAATTAAATTCATGAGGCAGAAAATGGAGTTCTCAAATAATACGCAGAGCCCTCTAATCAAAGAGGTATACAAATTAAGGTTATATAGATATAGTACAAAACATTCTCATTGTGCATGCCTGCCCACCAGTGTGCCTGCCCATTTTAATGAAATTATGCTCAATTAACATGCACAATTAGAGTTGATCCCTTTTGTGCTGACGATCTTCTGAACCTCTTAGAGAGTTCTCAGCTTTCTATACCTGCCAACAATCCTAAGGTAATTCAGAAGTGGGTAGTCCATTCATATTTTCCTTTGCATTCTGCAACTTATAGTTTTGCATTTCCCATTATAAATATTGGAAAGTACCTGCCAAAATCCAAACGAAAAACATTACTGTATAAGGATGTCCTGAATGATATGGAACATGTGCAGCTCTGCCACTAATTGTGCCTGTGCACAGCTCCTTTTTGTATCCTTTATTCTTGTCCACTTATCATCAGATATACGTGTATGGGGTTGCTGTTGGTACTCTTGTTCAGAGAGGAATCGCCATAGTATTTCGGTGCTGGACTGCCCATGTGGGCGGGACAAAGACTGATATGCAAATGGGTATTTCCCATCTTTGAAAGGTACAGTGAGCAAAAAGCAGATGGCTGCGAACTCTCAATGTGGTTAACAACCACTGAACATGTTATCAAGCCTTGTTCTTCCGAGAGAGGGGCGCCTGCTACCTTTGTTGAATTCTTTGAAGGAACTTGGGGTTGGTCACCCTAAGTTACCTGGGGGCAACCAGACATGGACTCCCTGCTCACTGTGCTTAGAGAGGCTAAGCTTCACCTCACTGATGATGCCGAACATGGCTGAAACATATGTATGGGGTTGCTGTTGGTACTCTTGTTCAGAGAGGAATTGCCATAGCATTTCAGTGCTGGACTGCCCATGTGGGCGGGACAAAGACTGATATGCAAATGGATATTTCCCATCTGTGAAAGGTAAAGTGAGCAAAAATCAGATGGCTGTGAACTCTCAATGTGGCGAACAACCACTGAACAGGTTATCAAGCCTTGTTCTTCCGAGAGAGGGGTGCCTGCTACCTTTGTTGAACACTTATCACCATAATACTTTGTTTACAAAGGAACACTTATTGCTATTGCCCTGGCAGAGAGTTATATCTGCAAAGTAAATGAGGTAGCATTACAGAAAGGTCACACCAGTGCAAGTGTCATAAGCACTAATACAACAATTGCACTTATGCAAAAACCTATTTGTTTCAGTGTATTTGTGCAACAGTGCAATAACTAGGACTTTGACAAACATTTCCGTGCTGCAAACGTTCTTTCAAAGGTAACGTTTCTTGTGGGTAATTTTTGCACTGGTGCTTATTGCACTTTCGTCAGTACACATATCCCTAATGTATCTCGCTTGTCAATGTGAAGGCTGATTGGAAGCATGTGTTATGTTTTCAAGTTGGTATAAACAAGGCAAGACAATTACTGTTCATTAATCATTTTTGAGTCCAGGAAAATGTGTTATATTCTATCAAAAACATCTGCCAAGAGGAAAACCTGTTCTAATTTGCTTTGCACTTGAACATGTTTCATTTAGATGAGTTCTTGGAGCATTTTCATCCTTTCTTAACAGCATTTTAAACATTTAAATTGGCTCAAACGTTTCAGCCAAACGTCCCAAAAATGTGGACACGGTTGAAATTCGGGTTCGGTGGAAACCTGCATTGAATTCCTCATGGCTGATAAAGCTAAATTCCACGACACACATATATTATATGTGAGGTGCTATCGCCTAAAATAATACTATTTATTTCATCTGAATGAGAACATGAATGTGGCTTCTCCCATAATATGAATTATGTGTGTTTAATTATAAAATGTTGTGAAGTGCTTTCTAATCGCAAATGTGAGCTGCACAGTTTAAAAAAAAAAACTAAAACAAGACATACAAATAACACCTCTGTACACGATGGATGTTATGAATCTGCGCTAATGTAGTTCGTTTAAAGATACATATTAACACACTCTTATTGCAAACTTTCAATATAACTTGGTTTCATTTAATTTCTTTTTACAATTTGGATTGTTGTCTCCTACACATGTACAATGACTTCAGGTCACAGAGCAAATGCAATTACCACAATTTGCACAATGCCCTTCTGCTGAGTCGTGTGATGATGAGCATTGAATCCAATTAAATCAAATAAGTTATACAAGTTTAATTGCTAAGCGCCTTAGATACTTGGTCATTATTGGCAGCAGTCTTTTAACACTGCCTTAATGCAGCACACTAATATGAGTAAAATGCAGTTTCAGGAATTTCAGAAATGCTGGCAGCAGCATGAATATATTAACAGCATTCAACTAATTTAGGATGCATTAATAACAAGCCAAATGTCAGTGAAATCTTACATTCTAAAATAGTTGGATCATTTAGGGCTGTTTACCCAAATAAACAGCTGGAGTTCACAGTCAAAGACAAAACCGTTGCTTAGTCACTAATGTTGCGGTGCGTCATTCAGAGATATTCTCAGCAAACTACGTGGTGAGATGAGAACTTGAGAGGATCTTGTTGTTTGGGTGCACGTGTAAACCTTACAGTTCTGCTACATGGAGTTGAATATAACACCAACGTTCTTCCCTATGGAAGGATTTCCACAGCGACACAGGTCATACATCTTTCTTTTGTTATCAATTGATGATGCTGGTTCTCAGTGCAAGATGGCGCCGATGTAGCTCTGATGATGGACATAGTACGGAATGCATTGGCTTGGTTTCATGTGAGTCTGTTCCCTCACTATGGCCCTCATTACGACCCTGGCGGAGATCCATGGTGCAATTTGCACCATGGACCATGGCGCAGAGCTGCCAACTCCGCCATGGGGGTTGGCGGACTTACCGCCCCATTCCGACCTTGGCGGGGCGGTAAGTCCCCAATCCCCATTTACCCTTCCCCATTCCCATTTTTGCCCCATAGGGTATAATGGGAGTGGGGAAGGCGTTAATTACGCCACCGTAGAATACGGTGGCGTAATTAACGAGGGGACCCGTAGCGCCATGGATTTTTCCGCCCGGAAAATCCGGGCGTAAAAATCACCATGGCGCTGCGGAAAGTCCTAATCTGGCGGAGAGGTACGCCATGCATTACGCTGGCGTAAACCCCTCTCCGCCAGGGTCGTAATGAGGGCCTATAGATTTTATCATGGAGGATGAAATAAATGAATCATCTTTCAGAGCATGTGTTATGTTCTTTACACAAACGATTAAAAACGCGTTTAGTAAAATGTAGGTGTTCTTTTTGAACTAGTGGCGAGCACACAGTACCGGTAAAGGATCTCCAGGCTTGAATTGCGTTTATGCCATGGTGCCAGGGGCTCTCTATGTGCATTTGAGTTTGAATTCTCACTGTAGCAGCAACATCGGAGTGGGCAGGAGTCCGTACTCCCCAGCTGTAGCAGCATCCACCTGATGCTGCCTGACTCCCTTGATGCACCCACCGACCCCAAGACGACATCCAGGCAATCCTAAGGCTGTGTAGGGCCCCGGCCCCCAGAGATGCCCGCAGTGAGATCCGCTACCCGCCGAGGCCCCCCCGACACCAGCCCAGCTGATATCCTTTGTTTGCGGTCCTGAGCCTGACTCCAAAATGGCCAGCGCGATGCGGCCTGGAAACGAGACTGCTCCCAGTTGCTGAGCAACCGGGTGCCTCATCAGCCTATCCTGACCACCGACAGGCGGAAGCCGACCTGCGGAGCAAGGCCGAGGATTAAGGCTTCCTGTTTGTCCCTGTTCGTCGTCGTGAGCCCTCAAAAGCGGTCTGGTCCGCTCATCTGAAGGGTTGCTCCTCAATCATTGATAACTGTAAGTACACTGGCCCTTGAGGCAGCCGCGTCTTCTGCCTTCCTTGACATCCACATGGCTGCGCGCTGCACTGCCTAGCCTTCCCGCTCTAACAACCTGACTACTACCTGGTGCATGCTGCACTGCCCTACTTGATATGCCGGACACACAAATCTAGCTACGCTGTATTTTGCACTGCATTCCCTGATGTGCCTGACATTCAAATCTAGCTACGCTGTATTTGCACTGCATTCCCTGATTTGCCTGACACTCAAATCTAGCTACGCTGTATTTTGCACTGCATTCCCTGATGTGCCTGACATTCGAATCTAGCTGCACCGTATTTTGCACTGCATTTCCTGCAGGTGCATTCTAACCTATGTGCAAATTCGGATCTAGATGTGTTTTCAACTGTAGTGACTGTAGCGCCTCAAGGCGTACTTTGACCAACTGTGTTGAATCTGGCTGCGTTTCTAGCCAAATATGTTGCCTTGAAGCTAGAGGTTGCCCCCCCGCTCTAAAGTTTAAACTATCACTCCCTGACCTCAACTCAAAACTACTGCACCTCAGCTCGAGGGCATTACTCTTAAACCAGCTACTGCCCCTCTAGACCACTCTACCCAGCTCAAACTAGCCACTAACAATCATAGTTTGGCCCGCTCCCCCACTAGTGCCACTAGCCCCCAGCATCACTACCACCACTATTACCAGACCATGATCTTCTGGCTTGTCCCAATCATGTTCCCTTTCTGCATAAGGCTGGACAACGTACCCTGTAGCAATAATAGTTACATAGCCTACCAGGACGGCCTGGCTAAACTAGGGTGCCCCAGACACCACCCCCTCCCCTGCCCCACACCGTTCCTACCCTCCGTATCCCCCTTCCCACCCACTCACCACCACCCTCACACCTCCCAGGTCAACCCAAGCCCCCCCACCAACATTACACACAGCCACCCCAGTCCCATCACTAAGTCCAACCAAACTTAACTGAATACTAAACTGCCCGCCCGCAACAAGCCTCCCGGCCTAACTCCCCCCTCCTTTACTCCCAACCTCACAGCCCGAAATGACAGATTAGGCTCCAGGCTCCCCACTACAACTACTAGGCCCAATTCCAAACCTAACACCAAAACCATTACAAAGCACTATGCGCCAAATAGGCCCATACCTCCCCCACTAAAAGGTGCCCTACTCAATGTCAGATCCTTGGCTTACCACCCCACAGAAATTGCAGACATCATCCTTACCAATGACCTTGACTTCCTAGCCCTAACAGAAACCTGGCTTCATGAGGCGTCTGGACCTCACTTATCGCTAGCCATCCCAGACAAATACTCTATCCTCAGATCTGATAGACCTAATGCTAGAGGTGGAGGTGTTGCGATCATCTCCAAATCCTCCCTAGACCTCAGATCAGCTTCCACAGTGTCACTCACATCCTGCGAGACACTAACAGCCAAACTGCAAACCTCCCCCACAACCACGATCACCCTCCACCTCATATATAGACCCCAGGCCCCCCTGGGGTCTTTGAAGAAGACATCACATCCCTCATCACCGAAAATTCCGAACCATCAGCACAAATCATGATCCTTGGGGATTTCAACCTTGGTTACCAGGACCCAAACGATGCACATGCTGCATCCCTAGCCAATGTCCTAACTGAACATGACTTCACTCAACTCATTGTACTCCCCACCCACAAAAAAGCAGGACCCTTGACTGAGTAGCAACCTACAATTGCAATACAACCTGCAAAGACCCCCAACCTCTGGCATGGACTGATCATCACATAATCCCTCTTGAGGTCAACACCAATCAGGTACTGCCCAATAAATACCCCCCGGCACCAGCCTGTCCCACCAGGAATAAACACAACATCACTGCTGAAGCCCTACTACCATTAGTCCTACCCACCCTCAATGCTCTCCCAGCCAACGCTGACTTAAACCTGCTGATTGACACCTTCAATGACTCCATGGCCAAGGCAATGGATACCGTTGCACCCCTGAAAATACGCAAAGACAAACCTAAAGCTCATCTGAACTCGTGGTACAGCCCTGAGCTCAAATTACTCAGAAAAGAGAAAGCCAAGGCACAACACACCTGGAAAACTAACCCTTCCACAGAAAACAAATCCAACCTCAAAAACGTATCCTCACTTTACAAAAGCGAGATAATTTGCACCAAAAAAGATGTATACAACACCAGGATTGTTCAGGCAGGCTCCTCCACCAAAGAATTATTTAAAATTCTGGCGGAACTAGAAAACCCTATCTCACCTCCAGACACCTGTCTGAAAGACAAATCCTGGTGCACCAGCATTCAAAACGCCCTCAACAATAAAATCTCAGGACTCCAAACCAAAATTGAGGACAAACGCCAACAACTCTCCAATAACAAGGTCACCAACCCTAACCTACCCACGCCCAACAATACTAGCTCAGGCTTCTCGTTTAAGAAAGTCACCATTACGGAAGTCCAAAAAATCATCATCTCCTTGAAACCATCAAACTGCAAAGGAGACAGCTGCCCCACCCAGATCATAAAAGATGCAGCTAGAGAGCTCTCCCCCTTCATCACCAAACTTATCAACCTATCCTTCACCAATAACTCTATCCCTCGCAACCTAAAACAATCATGGGTTCTCCCACTCCTGAAAAAACAATCCCTCGACCCAGCCATACCCACCAACTACAGGCCCATCACCACAGTCCCCTTCCTACTAAAATCCTGGACAGAGTTGCCTACATCCAAATTCAGGAATACTTGGAATCCAACCAACTGCTAGGAATATTTCAGTCTGGCTTCAGACCTCAACACGGAACGGAAACCGCCCTTGTTGATCTCAAAAGCCAGATTGATGAAATTAAAGACAAGGGCAATGCCGCAATCCTACTCCTCCTAGACCTCTCAGTGGCCTTTGACCTGGTCAGCCATGAAATCCTTTGTAGCCACTTAGCCACCGCAGCCCACTTCTCCTCCTCTGCCATCCCATGGATACAATCCTTCCTGGAAAACAGAACAATGCGGGTCTTCTCAACAACAGCTTCAGAGGACCCCATACCCATCACATGCGGGGTCCCACAGGGATCCTGTGTATCCCCCACTTTGTACAATATATTTACAAAACCTCTATTTGACCAGCTGGACCGTCTGGGTGTCACCTACACAAATTACGCTGATGACACCCAGATACTCCTCACCATCACAGGCAATTACCAAGCAGACGTCGCCCGGATCAACAAAATATTCTCCATCATTCAGGCATGGATGGCCTCGCATGGCCTCTGCCTGAATGATGAGAAGACAGAGCTCCTCATTGTCGGCTCCCCCAACACCCTAACTAAACTCAATCCTAGCTACAATAACATCACGATCGATGGTCACACCATCCCCGTTGCCAAAAGCGTGAAAACCCTTGGCTTCTATCTGGATGCCAACACCAACCTCTCCAAACACACCAATATGACCGCCTCAGCCGCTGCTTATACCGGCAAGCTCATTAGGGCCAGTAGACCATTCCTATCACCCAACAGCTGCCTCACCTCGCCAGAGCCCTCATACAATCCAAATTGGATTACTGCAACAGCCTGTACATAGGTGCTAACCAATCCGTACTCAACAAGCTGCAGGTACTGCAAAATAACGCTCTGCGCGCAGCCCTCAACATTCCTAGACGAGATCATATCTCTGCTACTAGGAAAGCCTGCAAATGGCTCTCCATACGCCAAAAAATTGATCTAAAAACCATCTGCCTCACGTACAAGTCCCTCAATCACCTAGCACCACCATACCTAGCTAACAAATTCACCATGAAACCTGCTACCAGATCCACCAGATCCTCCAACACTGTTGACAGTGCCCAGATTCCACCTAATAAGAGCTGGAGGGGCAAGCTTCACAGTACTTGCCCCCCAACTCTGGAACACCCTACCTCTCAACATCAAAACTATTAAGTCCTTCCAGATCTTCAGGAAGCAGGTCATCAGCTGGCTCCTAAACAAAGAGTAGCCCCACTAACACCAGACCTCTCACCCCTGCGCGGTGACTGACTCATGTACTGTATGTATATTGTAACTGTATATTGATAAATGTATATATATGTATGTATTATAAGTATGCACGAAGTATGCAACACAAAGATACTTCTCAACGCTGTAAACGTATTCTTAAGCGCCCTTCTACCCCTGGGTTTGGAGCGCTATACAAATAAAATAAATAAACAAACAAACAAACAAACAGTGCCCACCATATCTCTTACTCATTATTAACTTTGCCAAAAGTAAAATAGGAGACAATGCAACCCACGCAATGCTCGATATCAATGGACAATATTATTAATGGGGAGAGACAGAAGATATAGCCCAGCAGGCTATCATGCTAGATCAAAAGACCCGAAGCACATCAGGTAATGACCAAATACAGGCTCAACGACAACAATGTAAACACGCATACAGGCAGACACATGCAGCCTAGTAGCAAGGCGACACCTGTTTATAATGTGACATAGGGATGGTGGATAATGAGGCCCACTTCTTCTTACATTGCCCCAAATTTAAAAGGATTTTGAAAATATTGTGTGAAGATCGAAGACTTCTAAAAGCTGAAAAGTGGTCACACAATACTGCTAAGAGAAACAAGAAAGATGTGGGACAAAAGCAGGCGAGCCTGCATCACCATGAGAAACTAGAAATACAAAGTTTAGTGAATTGCATAGTAAAGGAATTAATCCACAAGCTTTGCCAATACATCTCCAAGAGTCATACAAATAGGTAGAATTGAATTTCATTATACGTAATCATTATTATATACACAACAAAACTGTAGTCTGTTAAATCGGTTATGTGTGAAATGACCTTTTTCTAAAGGTCTCAAGAGAAAAAGACCGATTTACTTTGACCGATTTTCTTTTGATCTGAAAACCCTCATTGTAAAGGTCTTTTTCTCTTGAGACCTTTAACATAAGGTGTTCCCTTCTTCTTCAAAAACACATACATACAACACACATACCAACACACATGCGTGCACACACACACACCTGTTCTCCTCACCCTCCGCTTCCTGATCGCGCAGAGCCTGTCAGCCCCTGCACGCACTTCTGTGTGGCAGGGGTGTGACAGTTCGCTTTAGAAAGACCCAGGGACGTCCTTTCACCAAAATGCCAGGGGTTGCGGAAGTGATATCACACACATGACCCTTGACCTCTGATGACATCACAGGAAGTGATGTCATTTGACCCCCTCACCTCTCAAGTGATATCGCCAGAAGCAATGGAACACAACCTTTCACTCCTTGACATAACAGGAAGTGGCATCCCATAACATTGTTCTAAGTACACCATGAAAAATATGGTTATGATATCACGATAATGTGATTTACATTTCAACGAAGAATGGATTGCCATATGTATCGTTAGGATCACTGTGTATAGACCCATATTACCAATATACTGTCAATGCATGGCCAAATGATAATGATGTGTTATTATATAGCGCTTACGCTTAAGCGCTTTATATAGAAAAAATATACTCCCAATATCACCCAACCTGTGCTGGTACTCATTTATCGACATCCGAAGGATGAAAGTTTGAGTTGAGGTGTTTAAGAACAGACTAAATCAGTGACTCACCCACTGAAGTGTGCCTGAAATAAACCTTTAATGGGTCTAGCAATTATTGTATAGAAACCAGAAAGACACATTATTTGGTATTTCTATTCTTTCTTATTTAGGGTCAGTGCTGAAAGTGTTAGACTTGTGGCACACCTCTTCTTTTTAAAAAAAAAAACGTTTTTCTTTTTTAAGAGGCCTGGACAAGAAAGCCAGCCACTCCAGAAGTAAAGAGCCACATGGTGCTGGCCACAGCCCAGGAGCTTGTATTACATTTTTTTTTTTAAAATACACCTTTTTTGTCTTTTTTGTTTTTTAGGGGTAGCAAGGGAGACCCAGGGGTAGCAAGGGAGACCTCAGAGGTTGCAGTTGCGACCTCTGGCGACCCCTAAATGACGTCCCTGTATAGACCGTTCCTTGCAGTCACTGAACGGTCTTTCTAAAGTGACCTAAAAATATCTTTTCAATGGGAACGGTTAAACTATGTACAAAGGGGGATGTTCGTGTAGTGTACATCTCAAAGAATCACTTCTAAGTGGCATGATTGCTTAGCTAAGCAAAATAAGGAACAGTGGCGGAAAATGTCTTGCTTAGGTTTAATTAGGTTGAGAGGCAACAGGGACCTCATTTCACCAAAATACCAGGGGTATTTGAAGTGACATCACATGACCCTTGACCTCTGATGACATCACAAGAAGTGATGTCATGTGACCCTACCCCGAAGTGACAACACAGAAAGGGGTGGAACACGATCATTCACCCTTTGACAAAGCAGGAAGTGGCATCACATAGCATTGTTCCTAAGTTCACTACTAAAAATATGGTTACGTTATCACTGTAATGTGATATATATTTCATACAAGAATGGATCACCATATGTATTGTTAACATCAGTGTGTATAGGCCCATATTACCAAATTACTGTGAATGCAAGCAGACGCCCAATGATTAATGATAATGATGTTTTATTGTAAAGCACTTACACTTAAGCACTTTACATAGAACAATTATACATACAATATCACCCAACCTGTGTTGGTACTCATTTTTCAACCTGAGAAAGATGAAAGGCTGAGTTGCCCTTCCCTTGATTTTAACCTGCAACCTGCAGATCGCATACACATGACAGCAGTGAGCGCTCAACCCACTGAGCTATCTTACCAGCTATAGCTATCTTACCGGCTACAGTAAAATGAGCAATTACATTTCTGAATGTTCTCAAAGTCAAAGCAAGTTACACTTTGGAGTGGATACCTTTAAATGATAACTAAGATTTAACAGCAGGCCGGTTCGTCTGCAGGTCTGGTGCAAAGTTACCCACATGTCAAGCCTGCGTGGACCTACCTTTCAGGCTTCAGAGGTTGGCAAAATACATATCATTGGGAGGGTCCATAACTGTTCATTGAAGAATTTAGAGTAGTGCACGGAAAGCAGGGTACTCACACGGCATCCCGTACTCTGGGCACTCGTTACCTCATGCATACAAACAAACATCCTGAACAGCATACCATGGAGATAGGAAAGGTAGAGACATTACAACAAAGCATTAGGCACAAGGATTCTGTCAAGTGACCGAGGACACTGAAATGGAATGTATTTGATGATCGTAATAGAGACAACAGCAGGAAGAAAAAAAAACATGCTACAACTGCAACTTGCGAAAAGCAAAATACATAGTCCGAAATTGATGCTTATTCTACTCTAAATGGTTTTTGGAAGTTATTCTCTACTTTGTGAATTTGAGGTGTTCAAGAACAGACTAAACCTGTGACTCGCCCCCTGACATGTGCCTGAAATGAACCTTTAATGAATCTAGAAATTATTGTATAGAATTCCAGAAAGACAAAGTACTTGTTATTCCTAATCTTTCTTATTTAGGGTCACTGCTCAAAGTGTTACACTTGTGGAACCCCCCTGTTTTTTTAGGAGGCCTGAACAAGAAAGCCAGCCACTCCAGTAACAAAGAGCCACATAGAGCTTGCCACAGCCCAGGAGTTTCAATTGTGTAATAAAACTAAAAGAAATGATATATTTTTTTTAGGGGTAGCAAGGGAGACCACAGCAGTCACAGGTGCCACCGCT
Source organism: Ambystoma mexicanum (assembly GCA_002915635.3). Taxonomy (NCBI): domain Eukaryota; kingdom Metazoa; phylum Chordata; class Amphibia; order Caudata; family Ambystomatidae; genus Ambystoma; species Ambystoma mexicanum. Next base: position 312,401,724 of record CM010936.2, on the reverse strand, counting down.
GGCGATGCTACCCCAAATGACGTCCCTGATAGGCAAGAAGGGAAGGGAATATCCCAATCTACCAGGATATAAACTACTGCATAATTTAGGCAGATACCTTTGGGGTGTAATCATGATGGGAACTAAATCTAGGTGTGCCGTGTGTGAGAGGCGCTGGTGCTACAAAAATAGTATTGAAAAAGCATACAAAAAGCAGTCTATGGAATTGTAGTCCAATTGCGGACTGCTACAAACTAGAGGGACTAGTAGTTACCTCGAAACTACTAGAATTAGAACGATGAACAAAGGGGGTGATGTCACCTCTATCGCGTTGCGCAACACAAACTGAAAGTAAGGCAGATATAGGTACAACATATCCATATCAGTGCTTAAGTACAATAGTACGAGTCAAACAGGAAATCATGGTCATCAGTCTGAATGGTTCTATAAAGTTTATGGTGAGATATAGAACAGATCTGCCGACATGTGTTTCAACCCCAAAACGGGTCTTTTTCAAGGCAAAGCGCAGTTAGGTTGAAATATTTTGAAAAATATATGCACTGGATAGCCTGCTCGGAGTTACCATTGCGGGCAAAACAGTATTGTTAAAGCAAAACAAGTCTTTATGGAGATTTAAGATGTATGTTGTACATCCACACACGTCAGAAACTACTACTATTTCGTAGGGGATCCAACCCTGGAATATCAGGCTCTCATTAGATACAATATCCTGGCATTGACCCAGTCCAGTTAACATATGTCTTAAATCTGCATCAAGACTTGTTTTGCTTTACAACATTTTTCAATCTAACTACGCTTTGCCTTGAAAAAGACCAGGACGGGTCCCGCAAAGGGACCTCGTAGTAAGGCGATAAGGGTTTACTGGTGCCGGTGCCCTTATCGGTACCGGTAAACCCTTACCACCTACCGTGTAATGAGGCCCATAGTGTCGGTATCAGGGGGAATCCCTCTAGGTTAATGCTGCACAGCCAAGTATGGATGTGAGTGTGTTTGGTGGTATTGGAGACGAGGATGAATGTGTATGCTCCAGGCATCCTGGTTTGTAATCAGACGAGCCTTGAGCCGAAATATATATTTGATGGAAGAGATTTTGAGGTAGGGTTGATTGTCATCTGCACATTGGTAGGTGTGGAGGTTGTGGCTGACAAGGAGGGATCCCAGGAGCTAAGGAACGTTAAGGAACGGGCCCGCAAAGGGACCTTGGTGCTAATTACGGTACCGCAATTTGCGGTACCGTAATTACCTCCTTACCCAGTCCCATTGAGCCCTATAGGGGCAAAAATGGGAATGGGGAAGTGCCTTGGTGAATGGGAAATTACCTCCCCGTACTGCTCAAACCTGAACCAGCCAATTCCTCTGGCTTAGGTGAAAACAAGTCATCAGTCCAGTAAACCGAGCCGTACCTCAACTGGATTTAACAGGGTGACTGGGTTTTAATGGCATGCAACAGTACATTATGGAAAGCATTTAATTGGCGGGAAATTATGATAAACACACCTGGACACAAGACAGTGCTCCGTGTTTCCTATTTTGAACACCTATGAACGTCCCCCTCGACCCTTTCTTCCAGAATTAACCATTTAATGAAAAGTGTTGCTGATCAACAATGCTCAGGCCAGCTTAACTCTTTTGAACATTCTGCTGACACTATTGTATTTCAATATGTCTGCTTTTCCATTGGTCTGACCAATACTATGTGTAAACTACAGTAGTAAACTACAGTATCTGTCTTCAGTTGCCTAACCAGATATCCTTTGTTGTAAACTCGTAAAACATTATTATTTGTTGCATTGATTTCTAATTAAAAGTACCGTTGATTCATTTGAATGGCTTCCTGAAATGTTTATAGAATATGGATGTGAGATATAAGTCAAAAACATGCCAATGAAAGCATGTCTGCTCAGTTGAGTCGAGTCATATAAGATTAGTTTACTAAACATGCTGTGACCGAGATATGCAAAAACCAATACTATGTTAAGATTGCTCTTTCCATTTTTAAAATGAAAACCATATGTGGGGAGAGCCTTTCCATGGGCACCATAATTGTACTTTAGAAGTGGACTATCACCCCTTAATCCTTGAGTATGCATGTAAAACACACACACTAATATCCCAATTGATTTTTATGGAAATGCCCCACTGATCAATGGTGTTAGAGACTACAATTACCATTTACAACAACAGATGCAACATTACTGAAAAAGAATGAAAATAAATGATGCTTCTATTCTTCCGGCCACCTGGGCAGATCTTCCATTCTACACATTGTGTATAGAGGACAGAGGTAAAGCCAGAAACATGTCTAACCCACCCAGAAATAATGGAACCCCACACTGTATCACACACCACGCCAGGTTGTCACATCTTCGAAATAAATTATTTTTCCTTCCATCACCTCAAACGGCAGGATGAAAAACAATAGACAAGACTTACTGTATCAAGAGAACAAATGTGAAGCACTCTTTAGATAACCATTTGCATTTACCCTAATAACGGCACAACTAGAACAGGTTTTCTATTCTTCACAACAGAACATCGGCCAGACTGTCAACCTAATGCAGGCATCTCAAAAGTGGCTGAATCATTTGCACAGCACATGGTTGCAAAGTCTCTACTACAAGCATCACCAGTCAATTGTAATATGTTAAAGAACTTCTGATGTCTAGTATGATCAGGATACCTGTTTTAGGAATGAGTGATCACTCTTTTGTTTCAAAAGTTAAACCAATTTATTAGTATACCTTTTTTTAAAACATGTTAACGTGAATTCTGCATGAAGTGCATATCACCATTAAACAAAGATATGTGTTCCATAACCACACAGTCTGCAAGAGAATATGCCTAAAATATGGCATCACAAGAATGCACTGTTGGAATAAAGAAGTCAATTATCTGTCCTGATGAAGGCAAATTATAGAGCCAGAAGAGGCTTATGTGGCTGAAACACATAGTGTCCAACCTATAATAACATTGAAGAAATATCTGATCACAGAGTAGAGATGGGACTTTAGAAACATAAAACACAGACGAGTGTCACCCTCAATATATGTTTGCCTAATCATCTTTATGGAAGAGTGAATGGGAATAATAGGAGAATATAATCTGATTTCTCCTGTGTACAGATAAAGAAACACCATTCATGGACACATTAGGTGATTAGCAAGATTGCAGACTGTGTGGTTATCCAACAAACTTGTTTGTTTCCATGGTGACATGCACTTTATGCAGAATGCACTTTATACACACCTTAATATGTGTTCAAAAAATGTTGTACTAGTAAATTGGTTTAACTTTTGTAATGAAAGAGTGGCCACTAATTTATGTGTGGTCTAAGGTTGGTCTATCTAAAATACGTACCCTGATCATACTCGTCTGTTGCTAAATGCAACCTGGGGGACCAGGGAGTACCCTTGTACCTTTGTTGAGATTTGTAACCTATGGGTGCTGCGTAGCTGTTTCTCCCTCCAGCTGGGATGATCCATAAACAGTAGGTAACTGTGATTTACCAATGAAATGTCCCAAACATTATGTCCATGACGTGTTCAGCACAAAGACTTTTCAAAAGATCATACAAGATTAAATCCTTTGCTCATGGTAATCCAACTTAATTTTTGAAATAGTATCATCTTTATTAATGTCTGAAGATCACCGGAACATTATCACATTTCAAGCTTCTCGCTCTTGAGCACATTCTATGTAAACATAAGGATTACACTTCATTTACTGAAATAAGTAAATTAAAAAGAGTAATCGATATGTTTAGCAAAGGTAATTAAATGTGTCTTACCCGTGTTTTGTAGATAAATTCTTGTTATTTTTATCTTGTTGCATCTGGTATTTAGTGATGTTTATTGTTTGAATTTGATGTTTCTTTGAACTTGGAGGGAAGTTGTGTCCTCTACATACTACCAAAAAATCTGACACCCGATGACTTGAATAAGTCTTTTATTTTGTATTTACGCATTATTTAGGTGAGTGTGATTTTGATGAGAAATTTGCCACATGGTTAAGGAAAAAAATCCTTCTTACGAAAGTCAAAAAAATACATTTAGTATTTAACTTGTCTTTTTATAGTTTTCCAAAGTATTCTTTTAGGGAAGTCTACTGTATGTAGACTACTTAAAATGCCGAATACTCGTGGATTAATTAAAGAATAGTATACAAACACTTATGTATTTGTTTAGTCTTTCTTCACTTGATAAGGAACAAAACATTACAACTACTGACCACTCATGAGAAGAGTGAAACAAGATGAAAAAGAAGATCTTTGCTTTTTAGCTCTCCTGCTGAGTGCCATTGTTGAGAGTCATTTCTGTCCACATTACCAGAATTCTGGTCATTATCATTCCTTCACTGACCTCCTTGACCAAACCCCAGTTAAAAAACGCAGGTACATATAACAGCTTCAAGTATGTATTGCTGTTTTTTGCATATGTGGTATTGCTGCATAAACATAGTTTTGCCGTTGGGCGGACTCATGTTAGAAACTACATTTGAACATTTTGGTGTTCCTTCATAATATGATTCCTTAGATCACGTTCATGGCCTTAAACAATATAAAAGGAGTAAGTCACCCTAACTGAATGCTTACTGAAGTAATTTTGTAAAATTATCACAATGCAGAATGTGCTTGCTCTATCTTGAAAATGTACAGCAGAACATTGCCTTAAATGTGCTTCTTAATTCAGGACTGCGGAATGCATAGATCAAAGGGTCAATGACTGAGTTACACATTATGAGGGTGCCATTGACCTTGAAAATGGACATATAACATGCACAGTACGGGTTATTTGGACAAAAGTGGTTCAGCAGAAGATGTAGGACAAATGGAGCCCAACAACAAATGAAAACTCCAAGCAAAATAGTCAATGTGATCGCCCCTTTCATGTTAGCTCTTTGGTGGACTGTGTTCCATTGCCCAGACAGTGAGGCTATCTTTTTGGCATGAGACCGAGCAAGAAGGAACATATGGATGTAAAGGCAAACAATGAAGACCAACAGCAAAACAAACATAACTGCAAAGCAAATAATGGTGGCTGAGTCATGAAAGAAGATGATCATTGCAATGCCACTTCCTCCACAGAAGGTCCAAATTCCAGCCAAGATGGCTGCCGAACGCTTTGTTGTCATGATGTTATGGTATCGCAAGGCATGGAAGATTGTGATGTATCGGTCTGCTGCAATCGCTGACAGACTAAAAATGGAGCCCAGTAGAGAGACAGCAAAAATCCAGTCCATGACATCATCCATTTTTGTGGCAATGGTTCCTTTGTGTTCCATGTAACCCATATCACATACAAGTATCATGATGTTCTCCAGGATCTTATACAAGCTAGAGAGCGTATCTGAAATAGCCAAGCTGCAAATAAAAAAGTACATGGGCAAGTGAAGGTTTTTATTTCTGATCACTGCTAACAGAACCAGTATGTTTTCAAGCAGCCCGACAGCTGAGATTGTGAAAAATACTTCTTCCGGGACCATGACCCAAGTGCAGTCGGACATGTTTTTTAAAGAAGTAGAATTGTTTTTCATAGAAAAGTTGATGCTCTGCCCAAGAGGCCTGATTATATCCAATGTGTTGTCCATATTCATTTGATATGTATGCACAAGATGCAATTCCTTGATAACTTCACTTTGGAGGCCTGGGATGCTTCAAGTGTCCTTCAAGATAGAGATGAATGGTCCAATTGGAAGACACGTTGGAACCGCAGATGGATCTGAGAAAATAAATATATGAAATATTAAAACATTCTACGTTGCATTGTTCAGGAGAAAGGCAGCACGAATCAAATTAATGAGAAAATGCAAAGCAAATGCCACGAATAATCCATTAGGTAAAACAGAGCTGGTTTCGTGACAGAAAGACAGAACTCAAAGTGAAAAGAATGGCGGAGGAATGAGGATGCAATATATTAGAACGTTCAAACAGTTTGCCCCTTGGTCGTCGCTCTCTTTCTGTCTGGGTCATTCGACCTCTTTTTCTTTTCAGCGGTTGAAACGTCACTCTAAATGCAGAACGCGTCATAGTTTAAATTACTGTGTAGTTTACAAACAGAACAGCCATTTACGTTGCATTCTGTGTTATATATTCATCGATCCTCTGAGACGCCAGGGATTGTTGTTAAACGTCTGACTATAAATGGCAGGCACGTGGCAACACACACACTAGTTGGGTAAGAACAACTCGGTTGTTCTTTGTATCGTCATGTGATGTTAACTGTTTTTGTTTGTGAATCTAAACATCATATATTATGGACAACTGGGATTTCATTTAAAATGTTTATCCCCTTTTCTCCTTCTTGGCACATTCCATAAATGCAGGGTGTACTGACCTGCCTGACAGGAAACCAATGGAGACCAATGGGCAGAGACAGTGGGGACACTTCTGTAGAAATGACCCCCCACCCTCATGCAATTTTAATAATTTATAACACGCAGTGGAAAACACAATTGCAAAAACAGGCACAATCACAATTACACTTTTATTTTCCATTACGTATTTGAAAAAAGTGGAAAAAGTGTAAATGCCTCCCACATGTAACGATTGCAGGAGCCATTTAAAGGTGTATCAAGGAGAACGTTTTCACAGGAATCCATTGGTCTAATGTCAGCATGAAAATGACATGCTGGTTTCGATGTATGTGTTGTTTTAAGGTGCAGGGATGTATGACCAACATGATTAGGCCATTAATTTTTAATTAAATAGGAAGGGTAGGGAGGTTGAATAACGTGTGGTTAATGAATGGATATGGGTTCTTGGGGAAAAACAATCCAACAATTGATGTAATAATGTGATGTCATGGAACACCCGGTGGAGTAGTCTATATACTAAAGGCAAAGAGGGCTCCAATACATTGTGAGTCATGAAATATTTATGATACAAGAAAGTTGGCTAATGGAAACAATTAGTATAGATGGATACACTATTGTTGAAAAACCAGCAGTTAAGGGTAAAAGTGGTAGACCTAAAAATGGCTTACTAATTGGAGCTAGAAATAATATCACACAGGAGTGAATTTTTGCAACCAGACTGCCCTAATTCAATTATAGCTGAGTTGGATGTAGTTGAAAAATCCCAAAAATACCAAATTGATACTGGCTAATATATACGCTCCACCTGATGGTTCCATGATATACACTGTTATGAATAGCATACATGAAACACTTGTGGCTAGACAATTGATGGATAAACAGGAGTTGGTAACACTCGGCTGTGATCTAATGTGCACTGTGTAGGCAAATATGAACATTGAAATCAGCCAACACATGAGAACCTACCATTGGTAAAAATGAAGCAGACTAAGGGAATCAAGGGAAAGCTTGGATGGAGTTTTGTGAGAAACCAGAAGGTGTCTCACCCACTAGTCCATGCGGAATGTCACCCAGCTGGCCAGAACACGGCCAACGTTATTGGATCCAGTTCCTGGAGGTGGACCAGTGTGGGAGGATCACCTGGGTGAGGGGTTTTTGGGGAGTGGGAGACCAGATGGTGAGTTGTGGTATCCCCTTCCCTGTAACACCTTTACCCCATCCACCCAGGTAGAATATTTAGCAACTCTACTCCTCTCCCCCCTTTACAACACAAACACTTTCTCACGGACAGCCCGCTATGCAAGAAAACAGACTACACCCGAGCAGTATACCTGACGTCTGAATACAATTGTCAGGTGAGGTCAGGCAATCACTGACCGTCACACACATGCCTGACTTCCATTACGCTTTCGCACACAGATAAAAGGCAGAGCTTGAGAGCACACTCTGAGTGAGGCAAAGCACACAAATAAACAGCACTTTCTAGATGACAGTTGAACGAGAGAGTAAAGACGTCAAAACAGACGAGGATCGCAAGGAGGGAAGTTCCCTTGACCGTTTTGACAAAGAACCATTACTTTCCAGAAACCTTGAGCATAGAAAGTGTAAAACCAGGAAACCAGGCTGAAGAGTCCTGCATTGTGTGTCAGAGATACCTGAGGCCCTCCTACATCAATAATCAAGTCAAGGAGAATCACCAGCTGCCATGGTACAGTCCTTGGCTCCAAGAACAAAGAAGTGTCAGAGAAATCAACACAGCCGGTGAGTTGGGGAGACTGATACAAGACCGGTCTGTGTTGAAGCCAAGGTTGCAAGCAGCAACATTGTATGGCGAGCGCTGTAATGAACATTGGTAAAATGCGTGTGATAATAGACGCAATTAAAGTTGAACTGCTGATGAGTGATTGACCTTTAAAAGCAAGATACAATACATTTGACAGAATGGTCTGGCAAAATCCTGCACACAGTCAAAAGGCTTTGATTTTGATGAAGTAGAAAAATGTGGTCTGAGCCCGGCAGAGGGAGAACAATTGAAATTGAAGAGTTTTGTGTTAAAGTGGGTCAGAGCCCAGTGTTGGGGGACCCGGGGTGAACAGTAAATTACCCGAGAAGTTGTATATGTGAAATATTTGGTCTGAGCCCGGCGGGGGAGACCAATTGAAGATTTTGTATTAAAGTGGGCATGTGCCCGGCGGAAGGGGACCCGGGGTGAACAATAAATCACCCGAGAAGTTGTATATGTGAAATCCTAAGAAGAAATTGACTTTAATGTTTGTCCTATTGCATCAGGCCCTATGAAATAAGAAACTTTGAATGGCAAAGGACTTTGGCACAGAAGGCCCTGATGTTTAGGTTTTGAACTGCATCATTGTGCTAGAGAAGCCAGAGAGTGTGCTAAGCTCGAGTTTGCCACCTTGTCATGTGCTGATAACGTGGGGAAGGGAAGCCAACAGCTTGAATATCCTGACATATCATTTCTTGAACACTTTTCTTTTGCATAACATTGTTTCCAACACTATTTGTATTTAGAAGTATGGATTGGCCAAATGTTTATTAGCACAGGCCCTTTTATTTTGACAGACTTGACTAGGGCTAAGTTTTGTTATTTGATGGTCGTAGCTTGCTCCCATCTTTAGATTTAAGATAAAAGAGGCATTTTTCAAACCAATTGAAGTTCAATAAACACCCTTGAACAGTGATCACTTGAGTCTGTCTTACTGTTTGAAAGCATGGCTTCCTTACAATTTGCACAAGAATGGGGACCGGTAATGACTAGTGAGTGAGTAGTGGGAGATATCCCTGGAAATTGCCTATGGAGTATGGGGATCAAGCAAGTGGCAATTGATAACTTTTTTGAGGAAGCAGAATACTTGAACAGATGTATGTGTTACAGATAAAATTGAGTGACCATGCCATAATTACATTTAAAATACACTATTAACCAGCACAATTGGAAATAAGTAAAGTAGGTGAAACAAGAGTTAAGTCTAGCGGTAATAGGATATGCCGGACAGAGAGGAAATTTTGAAATTAAGTAAGCAGTTATGACATGCAGATGATCTCACTTTGAGGAGTGAATTAGGAGGAACTCTTGACTCCATGGTGTTAACAGACTTAGTGGAAAACATGGTTATTTGGGTACTTACCATTGATGTACAGGGAATGATGATAGTAAGCTACCCGTACATAAATAGTAAAAGGAGAGTACCATTATTGGTTATAAAAATGTAAGGGCTCTATTCATATTGTCCAGAGTCAACTTATGATTTACATTCTACGTAAAACAAATGCACTGCGATTCTGGTTTGTGTTCTATACTAATAGAAGGCTAATTAATAAACATCAAATGTATGTGGTAAATGAGAAATCATGGATGGATTATAATGTTGATACTGTTAACACTGGTGAATTGGTATCAAAGGCACGTGATGTTAAATGCATTGAGTGGTCTCCAGATATCAGTGTGGATAAAATGGAAGACTATATCACATGACTTAAATATTTGCAGGCTGAAGTCCCTGATGGATTAGCCAATGTTGTAATCAAAAGGAACTGTCGGTTCTGGGCAGAATGGCTAAAACACTTGTTTGTAAAAGTGTTAAAAATGGGCAAACGCCTGAAGTCCTGGTAGAATTCAAGTCTTTATGTGCTCAAAAAGAGAGATTGCTCCAACCCTACAAATGACAAACTACTTGCGCTCTCTAATGTAAGTAGTGTTATGTTTGCAACTGTTATCCTTAAGGAACTAGAAGATTGGGCAAGGAGAGAAGGCTGTCTGAATCCCTTAATTAATGGTTTCAGAAAAGGCTGTGATAGTACTCATAATATTCTGGTACTGAATATACATAAAAGAAAAGCTCTAGATAAGAGATTCCCTCCATTATATGCTGTTTACATTGACTTTACAGCTCTATACATTGACATCTACTGTGGAATAAGCTAAGAAAATTAAATTGAATATATCATCAAGTATACTGTAGAGGATGATTGAATTATAAAGTAACACAAAGGTTCAAATCCAGCAAAATGGTGAAGGCTCTATTACCAAGGAAATCCTTACACATTTAGGTCTAAAGCAGGAATGCATTCTAACTTCCTGATGTGTGACATGTACATCTCAGACCTTCAGAATAACAAAAACAATAATGTCCTTCGGGAATCAGAAAGTAGGCACATCCTTGGGATGGCCCATGCTGATTACAGTATTTTATTTGACCAAACAGAAGTGGGACTGGCCTGTAGTTTAGAAGCCTTTTATAACTATGCAATGCAGAACCAATTGAAAGTAAACACTATAAAAACAAAAATGTTGTGTTTTGGTAAAGAAATGAAAGGAAATGATATTTTATTTATATCGCGCTCGTACACAAGTGTTTCAGAGCGCGACCAGGCAAAAAGGGAGGGGAACAAGGGAGAGAAAAAAAAGAAAAAACAGCGATCTTACTAGGCCCAGAGACATTTAAGAAAGCACAAGTGCATGGGAAAGGAAAATGGGGGAAAAGTGCAAGGAAGGGGGGGAGTGTAAAAGTGTGAAGAAGAGGAGAGAAAACATAAATAAATATTAAATAGAATAAATAATAAATAAGGGCTTTAAACCATGGTAGTGCAGCCAACAAGTGGCAGGTGAAAGTTAGTCAGAAAGGTATATCTGATAAGTGCAGAAGAAACGTGGGAGGGGGACTATATGGGTACAGATAAAGAACCCTAGTGCAGATGGCGGCCTGGAGGCAGTGCAGGAGGGTGGCAGGGTGAGCAGATACCTGGGCCCAAATAAACAGAGGGTGGCCAGGTGCACAATGCCATGAGAAGAAACAGATCAACAGGGGAGAAGGGGGGCAAAGGCAGAGGCAAAGAGGAAGGGCTTGAGAAGTTTCCGGAACTGAAGATGTTTTTCCTCAGGTTTCAAGGTTGGCCGGAGGCTGTTCCAAAGGGAGGCACCAGCCGAAGACAGGGATCTACCCCCAGCTCATTATTTTGCAAAATGACTAACCCTGAGGGAGTTAGAAGTAGAGGAGCGAAGGGATTAAGAGGGGAGGTTTTTACGGAGGGATAGTTGAAGGTATTTTGGACCCAGGCCCCAGAAAGCCTTGTGGACAGTGCAGAGGGTTTTACATTTAATCCTTGCATCCACTGGGAGCCAATGAAGGGATTTTAAGGCTGGAGAAATACAATCCCAGGGCTTGAGGCCAAGGACAAGTCTCGCAGTCCTGTTCTGGATAAGTTGTAGAGGGCGGAGAGTGGAGGCAGGTAGATTTAGGGAGAGGCTGTTACAGTAATCCAGTCTGGAAAGAACCAGAGCTTGGGAGACAGTGAGCTTTTGAGGGAAGGTGAGGAAAGGTAGAGTACCTCTAAGGAGGTGAAGTAAAAAGTTAGATTTTTTGGAGACATCAGGGATGTGTGCGGAGAAGGAAAGTGTAGAGTCAAAGATAAGCCCAAGAGGGACAGAACAATATGATGTAGATGTTGAAGAAGAGAAAATAGAGTGCACGATAACATGATTATTTAGGGGCAACCATATCTAATGAAGATACAAAGGATAGTGCACATCTTGAGAAAAAAAAGATTGCCTTATTATCCATGATTAAAATATGTGTATATACATCTGTGGGCTATAGCCTAAAGGTGTTTATGCTGGTGTCTAAACAGAGTGTGGTTTCTACCATTGTATATGGCCTGGAAGATTGCCCTGTGCATCCTAATACATGACTAAATAAGATAGAGGGGAAACATTGTGCAACATGTTGGCATTACTACAATGTTTTCTCATCCAAGCATTTAGGCTTGAACTTGGAATAACTTCCCTTTCCACAATGCTACCTATAAAGCAACATATTGTTTCTAGAAAAGCATGTACAGACACAGAAAGTCTTCTATTGGCACTAAATGTCACTATCCCATAGCATGGCTTCTGTAAAGTTATCAAATAATTTGTTACATTGAATTATACATTTTTAATGTTTGTTGGGGTAGATATCTTAGGTCCCAACATGGGAAAGAGATTCACACTATGTAATGTGTACTAGGCCATGGTGTGGCTGAGTTAGATGCAATGTTGCAACTAAATATGTGTATAATGAAGTTTGGAAAATTGAAATGAGTGTTAATTTGTGTTTTAGTTAGATACATTTTAGATTTACAGTAGGCAGCAACACAAGTATCAGTGTCATGGATACAATGTATAATGCCATGCACAATTTGTAGTGCTGGCATGTATGAAGTGGGGAGCTTTATGCATGTGAGAGAAGGGTTCATTAAAGGGTAAATAACATATGGGTATTCGACAATGGTTTAGATTGCAGACATATTTAGGGCATTGGGAAATATGAGTTTCATCATTGTGTGTACATGGAGACATCACAGAATGCAGATTTCATCTACTTGGAGTTTTAGTGGGCTGCAGAGTCCCTGGATTTGCAGGGATTTTTTTTGCTTGGTTTGGAGAGCTGGATGACCTAGGTCACGGAAGTGGGTAGGAAGTGAACCGCATATGGGCAGTTGTGATAATATCAAAAAGGGCTGAATGCGATAATGGAATGAAAAGCCATTTGTTAGAATTATATGGCCGAATTGTTTTTTTAGATGTAAACTGTTATTTCCCTGGGAGCACAATGTCTTGCTTTTTAAGGACCAGAAAAGTCTGGTTCCACTGACGGTTAAATTGAGAGCTGATGGGTTATGGGCTTCCAGCTTCCAGGGAAATAAGTAGAATTCATGCCGAAGGCTGTGTGACTTGAGATGGCAGTTGCAAATAGCATTACGTGAAAGAATGCAGGGAAAGGGTATTGGATGCATGGAGAATCTGGGAGGATAGTATTTTTATTGCTGCTTCAAAGGCGTGCTTATTTATTTCTCTCCCTTCCCATGCCTTCAAGTGTTTACGGAAAGCCTTACACAATCACCATTTCAGTTAATGGATTTCTATCACATGGTCTGAATAATAAACAGAGTTATTGAGGAACAATAAATGATTATGTGGAGCACGTTGTAACCGAATATGAAAGATCACATTTCAAAGGCGTTGTATTTTGTGATTGTATCCAATGGGGTTTTATCGCTAGAGGGATTAATTTACTTTGTATTAAAATTAGTCAATGGAGGGTGGGGGGATGACGTTGTAACACAATATGTGTGATTATGTACATTGTTTAAGCTGGGTATATAAACTGTAACTTTGTTGTCATTCAGATAGAATCAGGTTATTTTTCAGCTCCAAGGAACTGACTAGCCCCTCCTGGTCGTTAGCATCGAATAAACTTGCTTTCCTGGCAAAAGTGTATTTGATTCTTTGTGGAAACCGATCTTTTGCATTGGATTGTTGAGTCACTTTCATGTTTTTAATTGTCCTATCGATGAAAATTTAGATTTTTCTTTATTAGAAAATCAATTCAATTAAAATAAAATAGGGAATGGGATTGACAGAAGAATCATGCTCAACTAGCTAATCTCAAGTATTTTAAAATCCCTGAATTGATGGGATATACATTTGTATTACCACAACAATATATAATTCTATTCCCTGATACGTAATTGAGAAAAATATTCATGTATATTAGACTCATTTTAGTTCCGACATTGGATGATCTTGGACCAAGATTCAGTGTGGCGGCAAACAACAGATATTGCAGATTCCAGGGAAATAAAGGGGAACTGGAAACTGCACACCATTTGCTTATCAAATATAATTAAATACTAAATGTTCATAGTCTATTTTTTTGTACATTTGAGCATGATGATAGTATGATCTGTACAGATGTGTTCTGGCAAAGATGTATTTTAGAAAAAATATTGCTATGGTTTTGCTATGGTTTTGGAGATAACTAAATTATGGCGATATATTGAAAAGCAAATGTGTACTAAGGAATACAGTCTGTGGCAGAGTTATAAAAATATGAATTATGAAATATAATTGAATATAATTGAGTTTTTTAGCAGTTAAATGATGTGGATTTCTATATATATATATATTGTGAAAACGTTTTATTAAACTGTAACACACGTAATTTAAATGAAAAAATATTCAACTAAACTCCTATATACATGTATTAGTTAGTAAATATATAAGCTTTGCGGGTAATACACCTGTAAATTATGGCCAGAATACATTGGTTTATATAGCTTTAAATTCGACATTTCTCTTAGTGATCTATTTACTCTGCTCTGAACCCACATGCATACTTTGTTCTTAATACACATGGGTGCAGCTTTTTCCAAACATGTGTAAGTGACTTTCACTATAAAATGAGTATGTTAGTTTCAGTCTATACATTTATGTGTGTGCGTGTGTGACTTTGAATATAGGTATATATGCAACTTTAAATGTTCTTGTGTGTGTGTGTGTGTGCTGTTTTCATTCTACTTGTGAGTGCAACTTTCAATCTATGTATGCCTGCACACTTTTATGCATCGGTTTGTGGGTTCCAGCCTGCCTGTATTTTCGGGCTGGAAATATATATTTTCCCCTTGAACAATGTTACAAAAAGGTCCTTCCACGTTACACCTGAATCTATCAGGAGATTGAAAGAGAAGGGAATGCAGGTGTTTGCATTTTGCATGGTTCTTAATAAATAAAATTAATTCGCTCAGCATATATTTCTTTGTGCAAACATCCAGTCTATAACTATGGCCTCCCCCGGCTGCACAAAGGTATGATAGATCTCAGATAATAGATTGTCATGACTCACACTCTCGTCCAAGGGACAGAACACTGGCTTAAGCCACTAACTATAATTTAAATTAGTGTGCTTTTACATAAACTATTCTGCATTAAAGTGCAACTAAAAATACACTCAATGCTAAATTGTCTGTTCCTTAATGAAACAACAACTTGCTTTGGTTTCAAGGTAAATGAGGGCACAGATTGCATTCCCCAAAGTTTCTCTACCTTTGTCCTCCCAGTTTTTACCCTTATTAATTTGATCTATGGATAGTTTGGGACTGATTGTGGTTGTCATTTACCTTGAGAATGCAACATCTCATATAGAGGTGCTAGCTGGAAACTCAGTAAGTCTGGAATAATTATTTTATAAAACACTCTGTTCTGATGGTTATATTATTTGGAAATCAATCTCGCATGAACTGGTAACTCTTCACTCACTGGACTGGTCTTCTTCTCTCCTGAGGTCAATGACTTTAAGTCATGTTCTTTGCCCCCCAGGTCTAGTTGGTTCCTTAATCTATGTCTCCCCATACTCCATATCCACCTTCTCCCTCAGTGAGTATGCAGTTCGTTTAGCCCTTTTTATCTTCCCTTGACTTCACAGATGTGTGGTTTATGTGTCACATGACTAGGAAAGGTGAGAGGGAAATCTTGCCTTTTATGAAGAGATGCTTTTTTTGTTTTTGGGCATAACTATTTACTAATATATTGCAGAATAATAAAACATGTATTTTCAGATTTTGCAATTAAGAATATTCCCACCTCCATCGTGACGGTAACATCGGAGTCGAGCAGGAGCTCTCCCCTGGTCAATCGGCGCTGCCAGAGCAGCTCGGAGTCTTCCGTATCTGAGGTAAGCCCAAGGGGCTCAATTGAGGAGCTGGGTTACCTCGCATGAATATTGCGTCGCATTATCCAGAGGCGTCCTCCTAAGCACCGCCGTGCTAGAAGCAAGGACCCACACGCATGAAACCCTCTTTATATGCTAAATTCTGATCTTTGCCGCATTTGAACATTTGGCCACCACCATTCAATGATGGCGTCATGCATTCCGTGCACCAAGGCACCTCTCGCACCCAGAACTGCTGATTGGCTGCCCGCGCCAATAACCCGCCCACCAGCTGCCCGGCAGGCGGAAGCCGGCACCTTCGATTAAGGCACCGCGATAAAGGTGCCTGTCTTGAGCCTGTCCAGAGCGGACCAGAGCCCAGGACCAGACCCCCTGCCAGTCCTCAACCAGAGGTAACTTGTCCTAAGATATAACAGCTGCTATACATAATGGCCTAATGACTGGCATAGCCACCTTATGCTTTATGTGTGCTTACTCTTTAACTGAACTTCTCAACATTTCTGAGTGTAAACACCTTCAATGTTACGTAGTCGCATAGCAACCCAAGCCCGTATACGTTGCCTTCAGCTCAAGGGAAGCTTTATTGTTACATGCCATTACTGCACTGCATTTTGTACTAGCACAGACCTGGAGTTCTCATCTAATATCCGTCTACAACGTTTTTCCGCTAGCTTGTAGTCCCTATTTGCATATGTGTATATATATATACGTTTGTAGCATCACAAACTACTGCTTATCTTTGCCTAATGCCCCAATACAGTACCCTATATGTGTCACCCACAGGAAGTGCTCAGGGTAACTAAACTCTGCCAATTACGTTAACCTTTGACAGTCTATCTAGGCCTCCCCATTGTCTGAGTTCACAGCTATTAGATCACACTAGCTGTTTTTGCATGCATACATGATCCTCTGAACTTAGAGCTCGGCTACCCACTAATCACTATGGCTAATCTTTAACTGTGACTCTGCGTGTATTCTGGAACTGCGAATCTAGGAATTCCCCACTGCCATACTGTTAAGCACCCAAATGGCTCACAGTCTACAGCCCAAATTTAGGTAACCCCTCAGGGCACCTCCATAAAACTGTGACATCTTCTGAGTAGATATTAGTTGTGGTAATCAACACTTGACTCACCCTTTCACTGTTATGCCAGCTCCTTGCCCTCATATATACAGCATGTGGCTTGTTTGTATTTGTTACAATATGTTCGCTGTTATGCTTGCTTAGTTAAGTGCCACTTCATGGCACTAAACTATGTTGCTGACCTACTGTGCACCACTGTTTATCTTGACATTACCGTTATGCCGTATAAGTCATGCTGCCGCTACTGCTTGCACCTATTTACATCACTTTGCAACGTTGCATTTAGCACTGTACTTTTTGCTAGCCGAGTTGTGTCGTGTTGTGCCACATTAGCTAAACTTGCCTAGATCGCTACTAATCATCTTGTAGCGCTAGTGTGGTAGTGTGTGCCCTACCTACCTCTGAATTGATTCACAGGAACTTCCTCACCTGTTGCCTGTCTGGCACACCCGCGCGCTCTCCATTTGAAATTCTAGCTGCTTTATCACCACCACCATGCTCATTAGGACCATCCATACCGTTTATTATTACTTGGCCTTACGTTAGCCATCATTGTCCAGCTACTTATTGTGGTAACACAAACACATCCCCCACATGGGCTCTTTCTAAACTCCCCCCCCTTACTCCCCTACCTCTCCTTCAGCCTTCTGATAGTGCTACTGCACCTATCCCCTACCACCAGCTACTGTCCAGACTCAACCTTACTATGGGTTGCCCCATGACTACCACCATTGAGCACTACCACAGCAGCACTACACTAACCAGTACTTTAATGACCCTGCTCTATGGCTGGAAGACTTTGCAAGGAAACCCACACAGAGTCAACCTTTCTCCCTCTCGCTCAGAAACAAGAGATTAGGCTCAAGATTCTGTCAATTACACACCTGCAACAACAACTCCAAGCACACAACACCCAAACCACCTTGCACACCTTCTCCTATCATTAATCCGAAAACCACTACTCCAGCAGCTAAATCTCAATGGATCAAGGGTGCCCTTATCAACGCCAGATCACTCCCAGCCCACGCAATAGACATAGCAGACCTTATCACGTCCCAAGAACTTGGCTTTATTGCAATATCCGAAACATGGCTACATGCCGCATCTGGACTATTACTGTCCTTGGCCTTACAACCAGGCTACGGTATCACTTGTTGCGATCGTAACACTGCTCAAATTAGAGGGGGCAGAGTTGCCTTCATTCATAAAAACTCACTTGGTCTAAGAGTGGCTACCAATTCCAAACTTGAGTCGGCTGAACTACTCTCAGTCAAACTACCACTATCGCCTAACCAAACTGCCACCCTCCACCTTATCTACAGACCTCCTGGACCTGCACCTTCCTTTGTTGGCGAAATGTCCACCTTACTTCTTGAAATTACCAAAACCAACTGACAAATTATCATTTTAGGTGACCTTAATCTGGGACTTGGTGACCCCAAAGACTCTACTGCCTCTGACCTGGAGAATGTACTAACAGACTTTGGCTTCACCATGCACATTCAAGAACCTACCCATACCAAAGGGAGGACCCTTGACTGGTTAGCCGACACCAACTGCAATATTAATGTTCTATCTAATACCCCCTGCTTATGGTCTGACCACCACATCATTACCTTTAATATTGAAGCAGCCCCACGCTCTCCTCCTATGATAGCACCAGCCCTCCCCACTACAAATAAATGGGACACAACCAAAGAGAAACTACTCCCACTACTACTCCCCATCTCTCAATACAGCCACACACTCCTGACCTTACAACCTTAGCAGACACTTATAATCATACCATGCTCACAGCCATAAACTCAATCGCCGCTGTCAAACTCAGGAAGTCTAAACCGCATGCACATCTCAACTCTTGGTTTACAATCCAGTTAGGAGTGCTCCTCAAAGCTAAACGCTGCGCTGAAAATCGCTGGAAAAGTCATCCCTCTGATGAGCATAAGGACGGCTTCATCCTTGCATCCCTTTCTTACAAAGATGCTGTTATCCTTGCTAAAAAGGATTCTCTCAACAACCGTATCATGCAAGCAGACTCTAACACGAAAGAACTTTTCAAGATTTTAAAGGAACTTAAATCCCCAGTCACCCCCTGACACCTGCACTAAAGATAGTAAATGGTGTGCCAACATTCAGTCCGATCTACTGAACAAAATCTCCACTTTACAATCCAAAATCAAAGACAAACAAGACAGCCTGAAGCTGGATAACCATCCACCCTCCCCTCTAAGGGTAGCCCCTCTAGCTTCTCCCAATATTAAACCTTTTGCCTTCTCCCCACTCAATATTGCTGAGGTGGAAGACATCATCAAGAGAATCAAACCGTCTAACTGACAAGGCAATCCTTGTCCGTCTCCTATCATTAAGGATTCCGCCCACGACCTGGCCCCATTCATCACGGCCTTCATTAACTCCTCTTTTAAAACAGGTATTGTCCCAGACAACCTTAAGGACGCATGGGTGATCCCACTGCTTAAAAAAACATCATTAGACCCAAGCATACCGACCAACTTCAGACCCATAACCACTTGCGGCATACCTGCAGATCCAAGACCACTTGGAATCCAACAATCTCCTGTGTCTACGTCAATCTGGGTTCCATCCCAGACATGGGACCGAAATGGCCCAGTTAGATTTAA
The DNA here is from genome assembly GCA_002915635.3 of Ambystoma mexicanum. Classification (NCBI taxonomy): domain Eukaryota; kingdom Metazoa; phylum Chordata; class Amphibia; order Caudata; family Ambystomatidae; genus Ambystoma; species Ambystoma mexicanum. The sequence goes on along the minus strand of CM010936.2, from coordinate 312,382,183 downwards.
AACCCAAATTGAGGTCTTGAAAGACAATGGGAAACTAGCCTTGCTACTACTCCTAGACCTTTCCGCGGCCTTTGATCTGGTCAATCACCAAATCCTATGCCTGCACCTCCATTCTGCTGCCCACTTCTCTGACTCAGCCACGGCATGGATCAAATCCTTCCTGAGATCAGATTCATGAGGGTCTTCTTACCTTCTGCAGCTGCCGACCCCATGCCGATTCACTGCGGCGTCCCTCAAGATTCTTGCGTGTCACCTACACGCTACAACGTCTTCACTAAACTGCTCATTGATGTACTTGACTATCTGGGTGTCTCCTATACTAACTATGCTGACGACACCCAGATACTCATTCCCATCGCTGGTGACTATATAGCTGACACCAAGGCCTTGAATGACGTCTACCTGGTCATCCAGGCTTGGATGACCTAACATGAATTATGCCTTAACGACGACGAGACGGAGCTCCTCATCTTGGGCTCCTCGCAACGTCTCAGCAAACTAGATCCCTCTTATCAATCATTCATCATTGATGGAAACATCATTAAGGTCTCTAAAGACACAAAAACATTAGGTTTCTATCTCAACGCCACTTTGTCTCTGTCACGACAAACTAATGCAGTTAGATCAGCCTCTGCTTACACCTGTAAACTTATCGCAGCTTGCCGACATTTTCTGACTACACGAACAGCGTCACTCTAGCCAGAACTCTCATCATGTAAAACAATGACTATTGTCGTGCCCTCTACTTAGGGACTAGCCAAGGGAACTTGAATAAATTACAAATCACCCAGAACAATGCCATCAGGGCATCTCTAAACCTTCCCAGAAACCATCACATTTCTGAATCTAGAACTAACCTACACTGGATATCTATCAAGCAGAGAATCTCACTGAAAACACTAGCCCTTACCCACAAAAGCCTGGCAAACAAGGCCCTACCCCCTCACCTCTCCAACCGGCTCTCCTACCACACCTCCCCCGGACCTCAAAGAACTGCTCAGACCCACAGCTTATCGATACCAAGTTTCAAACTTCAAAAAGCTGGGGGCACGAGCTTCCCTGTTCTAGCCTCTAAGTTGTGGAACACTCTCCCTGCTACTATCAGATCTGAGGACTCATTTAACACCTTCAAGTTGAAAACGAAAACATGGCTCTTCGATCAGAACTGGGCACTCTTTTGTTGCTTTATGCGCCATAGTTATGCATTCGCTTGTTTTTGCCTCTGACTCCTTTCTAATTTATGGCATACTCTACCTGCCGAACTTGTGCTAATACCTTGACTACCGTTTCATTCTCTCTATGTTATGCTTTGATCCTAATGTTCTTTGCTCGTATATACATACCTCTGCCATTATATCTCATCACTTTCCCTTCTGTTGTAAATATATGTATGTAACTATGTGAACTATGTATGTAAATAATTTCAAGATTTGCGCCCTGATGCCCCCGGGTCTGGTGGTGCGTGTTATAAATAAATAAAATACAAATACAAATACAAGAATGCACATTTCAAAATCTAGATTTACTTGTGCAATGAAATTTGACAATTTTACATGTTTTTACTATTTTTGGACAATTCATAATGTGGTGACCCCTGTTTCTATTTATAACACAATAATAAAGGTACTACCTTTAGCTACGACATATCAAACAGTGAAAATCAGAGGTTCTGTTATGATATAACAATCAATTTCATGATTACACATTTAGGGCCCGATTCATGGAATAAAATTACATGGAAAAAGGGGCGCTTGCCAATTCATGGAACACAACGCGCGGGGCTTACCCTCAATTTGCGTTGAATCCTCGTGGGTCCAACACGCCGATGCAACACCACGAATGCCTTGCGCGAGATAGCCAGGGAAGGCGCATACCATCTTGCATAGTCACCCAAAAAGGGGTGGAACACGTGGAATGGGGAACAACAAGCATACATGTGGGTGTTACGTTGAAAGTAACAAAGTAAAATGCTTGCAATGCCCACACGCACGCTAAAAACACATATTCATGGAATTGAACAGGGCTCACTGGAGCACGGAAAAAGATGAGCTATTCCGGAAACACGTCCGCCACACGAAAGCAGGCCTAAGAGTCACTGCGCGCTAAAAACAATGCATAAAAAGGGTGCGTGAAAAACCAACGCAGGTATACAGCTAACATGAATGTACCATTTTTCGCAGCAGTGATCGTAGGACACTGCAGGAGGAGGAGGATAGCCAGGGAACACATTTTGTTACCCAGTGCCAGCGCTTTTGGGATGCCTGATGGCCAGGTCTATGGCACGTATAGGTATCCACCTCATATCATATTAGACCTGGTCACAGAGTGGGAAGATGACCTCACATTACCCACCTGTGCTCCCAAGCACTGAGCCCCTTGGAAAAGGTGCTCAATGTACTACATTTGTTGGCCACTGGGTCATTTCAGCGCTCAACTGACATAGTCGGGGGCATTTCACAAGTCATGTAGTCATGCTGCCTACACCAGGTGTTGGCAATCATGACAGCAAGCCCCTCAGTCCGCAGGCACATGTACATGCCCAGAACACCCACAGAAAGGCAGGCCGTGGTCCAGGACTTTTACGGGGTGGCGCACTTCCCTAAAGTGCTTGGTGCCATTGATTGCACCCATGTGGCCCTACGTCCACCTAGGGCTGCAGAGCACATCTATCGCAATTGCAAGCACTGGCATTCCATCAACACGCAGGTTGTATGTGATGCCAAGGGAATCATTACCTCCGTATATGCAAAATATCCAGGGTCCACCCATGATAGTTTCATATTCAGAATGTCACCCCTACACCGGGCCCTGGAAGCTGGGTGGCATGGCAACACATGGCTCATTGGTGAGTACAAATGGCCCAGCAAATGCATGCATGTCTCACGCAGACAAAACCACACCACTGAGAACCCATCTCACCTCGACAGGGGACAGTGCCTACCCTATGAGCACCTACACGATGGTGCCAATACGGAACCCCACCACACCACCACAGGCAAGATACAACACAGCCCATATTGCAACTAGGGCCACAGTGGATAGCACCTTCGTAGTGCTCAAGTCATGCTTCCGCTCCCTTGACCACTCTGGTGATGAGCTACCATATGCAACACCAATCTGTTGTATTTTGGATAGCCCCTCAATCCCTGGGTTGGTTGTGAAACACTTTATGGAGTTATTGGGGGCCTTTACTAAAGGTTTCACAGTACTCAGCAAGAGGAATGGTGAAGTTTACAAAGAAAAAGAGTGGTTTCATGAGGCCTGCGATGGTGCTAAGAAAGCCCTGTTGAAGGCCTTAAAAGCTCCGGTTTGTAGTAGGAGGGAGATTGCTCCTCATGCTAGAGTCAACTATCTGGCGGAGTTAAAGAGAAGTAAATGGTAAATTGAAGGGGAAGCTTGGGAGGGCTTTCTGGACGCTTCGAAGCGTAACGACCAGAAAGCCTTTTGGGAATATCCCTGCTCATATTGGAAAGATCTAGTGGGACTCATGTGGAAGAAGCAGTTTGGGTGGAGTACTTCGGCAATCATTTTAGCAGAGGGACTCTGGTGGACAGACCTGGGAGGAGTCAATCTTGTCTGAAGTTTAAGTTAGAGGATGTGTCCCGGGCAATCATTCAGCAAGCCCGTTTTCATACTACGGGTTCTGATGCGATCCCTTCTAACATATTTCAAGATCCCCGGGATTTGTGGGCCCCGCTGTTGACAGTAGTGTTTAATACTTGTATTGTGACGGGCCGTTATCCACCTTCATGGAAAAGGGCCATTATCGTCCACATTTTTAAGAAGGAGAACCCAGCGAGCCTGATATCCTATAGACCCATCTCGCTCTTAGATACGTCTTTTAAGATCTTGGTAGGGTTTTGCTGGGGATGATTGAGGCCTGGCTCTCTGAGGAGAGGGTCCTTTCTGATGTGCAGTTCGGCTTTCACCCAGGGGTGGGCACTATGGATCAGAGTCTCAATTTGTGCCTATTGGTGTCCAACTCAGTTTTTTGCTGAGGCGAGGGGGTGTATCTTGAGTTCATGGACCTGAGCACGGCCTTTGATAAAGTAGATAGGTCAAAGGTGTGTACTGTGCTGGGCTCCATGGGGTGTCCGGGGGATATCCTGAAAGTATTAGAGGAAGTACATATAGAAAATGAGGCCTGTATGGGCAGTCGCCCGGCGGGACATTGCACCAGATGTTTCAAGGTCGGGTGTGGTGTTCGGCAGGGATGCGTTTTGGCACCTATCTGATTCACAATGTATATCAATGGGATACTGAAGGCTTTGGTTAACACAAAGGCAGATTAACCGGTTTTGGGGGGCAGGGCTATCCTGTGCTGGCATATGCAGACAATACTGTGTTGCTAGCCAGGACCACTAGAACACTGCATATTCTCATTACTCATTACTGCGTACTCAACATTCATGGGGAAGTTGGGGCTCAAGATTAATACAAAAAAATCTGCTGTAACGGGCTGTGTGGGTAGAAAGGGGATGGAGAACATGCAATAGGGAAATTATCCCAAAGGGTGAAGGAGTTTGATTACTTGGGGATCAGATTCTCAGAATCACTTACGGGGATGGCACTCCACAAACAGTCAGTTAAACTAACCCAACAAGTAGGGGGCATTCCACGTTTTCTGTCTCGCTGTCACCATTAGAAGTTGTTCTTAAAATATGTTCTGCCCAGACAAAAGCTGTTATGCTTTATGGAGCACCATTATGGGGTTTTCAAAAAGCACATGAAGTCCAAGTGAAGGAGAACTTGTTCTTAAGAAGGCTACTGGGACTCCCAAGTTCCTCTCCCTGCAGCTTCCTTCATAGGGAATTGGGCATGGAATTTTGGGACTGGCCCCAATAATTTTTTGGATCCGAATCTGGGCAGATAAACGTGCTTCCCTTTGCCACTTTATAATTAGGTCTCTAATGTCTAGGGATGGTTGGAGAAAAATCCTCTGGCTTGACTATATCGATAAAGGTCTGTCTGGGGGTAATATAAGGGTTCTTTCTCCCCCAGATGCCCTTCTGAGCAAAGCAAGCCAGATAAGGTGTTATAAATGTATTTTGGGGGAAGTGTTCACAACGAAAAGGACATTTTTGGAGCATGTAACTAACTCAGACAAAGAACACACTGTGATTAGTCGGGTTAAGGCGATACAACCCTATTTAATATGGGACACTACTAGGAAAGATCCCTGGTTCATTCCCAGTGCAAGATTTGACGGTCTCCTTCTGAGGGGAACCACAACTCCATGGGAGCGGATATCCTGATTTGGCAGGGTGCCCGGTGTGTGGTCACATAAAAGAGGACTTGGCCCATTTGTTATTGTTTTGGCCTGGGTATAGCTGGATTAGACAGTCAACCTTATTGCCAGTCCTAAGGGAAGCTAACATCCACTCCTATAGGCCTGCAATTTTGTTTGTTTTGACTGCGGATTCTGTTCTAACAGCGTGGGCATTATTATCTTTTAAAAAAAGAGCCATGCATCACAGGAAGGGGCTGTTAAGTGAACAGACTTAAGTGCCTGGCACTTTTTTTTATCTGCCTAGTTATAGTATGTTCCCAATGGTTTGGGACTTTGACTATCTGCTCTCTTTCTTCGTATGTCTGGATGTTGCTGCTGTGAATGTGCAATTTTTTGAAAACTGTTCATTTTATACTTCTTTTTATATTTTTAGCATTGGATTTATGTACTGTTTATCTCATGCTAATGTATATTGACATGTAATGTGATTTGATTGTATTTTATGTGGAAGTTTTCTAGGGAAGGGATTTTATTGGATCTGTGTTTTGTATATTATATGTGTTTGATGGACCATGGATTCCAATACACATATTGACTGACTAACTGGCAATGCTAGGCTGGTTTATGCTATGCTAGGTTATGCTATGGTATGCTACATTAGGCTGTACCATACCGTTTGGCCTCAGACCATCCATGTCACCTCCCTCTGCTTCCGTCAGCTTCCACTGCACGCAGCACCCCGGACAGGCCCAAACCCCACCTAGGGCAAAGGACATGTTAGACCTTCCCTTTGGCTTATTCTCTTCAAGTATAGCATTAGCCACATATATATGGAAGATAACAGTAGGGTTTGTGCAAATGACGCTTATGCATAATACAACACAATATCCCTGCAGGGCTGCGTCACAAGGTCACAAGTGAGATTTCGACAGTTCTTTCCAAATGCCTGCAATATGGTGCCAAGTAACACCACCCTTTGTGAAAGTCAGTGCTTAATTTGTAAAGAATTAAGTGCCAGTGCCCAAAAAATATTGGCCCCATAATGCCGCGCGGGGCGCTGCCCGAAGTGCGGTCGCGCGGCCCACGACAGTTGAGTGCTAGACCTAGATAGGCCCATCACACTGCTGCTGCTCTATGCCACATGTTTGGTGCTGCAGCAACTGCTGGCAAAGGGTAGTAGTGGGATGGATGGGGAAGGGCACACATGGGTTGAGAAAGTATAATGCTTTAAAGTTGGAAAACACTTCTTGGTTGTCGGAGAATGACGTGGTTTCCCTCACCTCCCTGTGCCTTTAAGCCTGAGATAGGGGATGGGCTAGGCCACTCCCCCACACCCTTTTTACACCTCCTTGCTCCCTCCCTTCTCCTGTCTCCTTGTGCCATCCAGTCTGGGGAGGTCCCCCCACCCCGATCCCCCATCCTGTTGATGGAGGGGATGGGTACATGGACCGAGTGTGTCCGACTGCGTGTAGTGGTTATGATGGTGTCTGCTACATTCCTCCTTGCACTCGGCGACATCCCCCTGCTTAACCGCAGCACCGCACACCGGCTTCCATGGGCCCTGCATTTGATTTACCAGGTTTATAAATTCAATTTGGTTTAACCTGCAGCCCTCCACACATTTCCCTTTTCCCATAACCTCCCCTAACACTCTCCCAGAAATAATACACTGACTCGGGTTGTGGATGTACAGGCCGAAGTTGCTTTATTAGCAGAAGGTATCTTACAGGTGCTCCCTTACTTGTTACTTGGTAATACAGCATCAGTTTATTCTGCTCTGAGCTGCACACCCTTACACTCCCCACTCTGTAGCGAGCAGCATCCGCTGATCGGAAGTGACGCCGTTACTTTTCCACTTTAATTTGTATAAACTCAAACTTGAGGGTAGGAAAAAGAAAGCCTAGGACTAGTGGGCCAAATCTGTAGGTATTGCAAGTGAGACATTTTACTAACAGTGCAAAGTTTCTATGGCAAGGTGGACTTAACATGACAGGACGTTACAAACTGCACCATATTTTACTGACCTCCATCACAGCACCCGCAGACATATATTTGACTTGTACTTGCCTTCAAAAGGAAGAAGGGAGTAGAGTGACATCCTTTGCATTTGAAGTGAGGGTGGTGAGATTAGATTATTTGCCCGGGATCACACACTTATACTGAACAGCGAAGAAGGGATTTTAACCCAATTTGGGAACAGAACAGCCACCTTCTTCCATGCTTTACATGGAACAAATATTTCATTTTTGGTTGTCAACAAGACATACAATAATGTCCTATAGTTTACTTGCAAAATACACAAATTGCATAAAACTTCATGACAACATGTAAATCCTTATAGCAGCATATAGGGCCAAAATAATATCAGTGTACCTTTATTTTCCACATCCTGGATGGAAAACTATAAGATGCAAAAGGCAAAATATTTATTTACCCACTTTATTTGCATCGATTTAAGACGCACAATGAAATAAGTTGTGTCATAAACTTACTTAGGTTTGGTCTATAATGATTGCTCTAGCTCTCTGGCTATGTGTGCCAAAGAAGACAAAGTCCTCACTGGCGCATACAAGAGCTTTCTTTTTTCAGATCTTGTTCTTGCCATCTTTTCCAGGGTAAGAGGTAGGCATCCATTGTGTACTCCCATAAAGTAAAGCTCCCTTTTCACTGCTGCGTTGCAATCATTGTCCTGAGACTCAGGATAGCTCAGCGGCAATGTGCTCCACTTGGAAGCAAGACGACACGAAGCAACACAAGTTCGATCCCCGACTCCTCACTTAGAAACATCTGGGTATTAAGTGCGTTATAAATACGCAACTAAGACATGCTCCTGTAACTGCGCCTCGATGCCCCTGTGAGCACTTTAATAATGCAAATAAATAAAAAAGCATTCTGTTTCAGTCACTGTTGCACTGTATTTGTCTCTACCCCTTCTGCCACATCTGACAGTCTGTTAAAGTACACCAAGTATTGTTAATCGGTTGCCTCCAGGAAGAGCACCCTCCACTCGGCCTGTTTTTCAGTCACCTCATCCAGGTGTTTTTGTGTAATCAATTTACTCTCAAGCCTTATCAGTCATCACATCTCATAAATGCCCCCCTCACACTTCTTCAAGCATGAGCATGGTGTTATTGGGGCATACAATTGTCTCGAGTCGGCACCAATGAAAAGTGGCCAAAGTTGCAAAAGACAATTCATCTTTGTGACAGACTGAGTAGTACCCACAGGGAGGATTTTTGATAAAATGTGAGGCAAATTGTGCATTTTAAAGAGTATTTTTTCAGTGATACTGGCCCAAACTACTAGCCAAATGGTGAAGTAACTTGTCAAACTGGCCCACATGGGACAAATATGTGGCCCACATGGACCAGAAAAGCTGGCCCACAGTAGCATTATGTGTTTCTGGTTCGTGCATTGCCCTATAGGCCAGTCCGAGCCGGTTCTATCTTTTCAATGAAAACGAAACCTGCATCACCCAAATCCTTTCCGGTACTCTGCCGGGTGTGTGTTTTGGGGTGAAGGAAGCAGTGCAGTATGTTAGTGCAGCGGAGAGAGGCATAGGTGACAAGACCATGGCTTCTCCTGCCTGCAATCAAAATGGTGTCAAACGGGCGGACGGGGGCCCGAAGGATAGAAATTATGGAAAAGGAAATATGCAAGTGTAAAAACCTGCACATGGCCTTGTGGTGTACCGTGTACCGCGTTGTGAAGGGGGCTAAACGCACATCAATTGGGAAAAGGATTTTGGGACCCCCACCCGCCAACCCCCCAGGATATTGCGGCTCCACTCAGGTGATGTAGGGCATGGGGCTGGATTGCTAACTGACACAAACGAAGCTGCATGTGCTGTGCAGTTCCTGAAGGGACTGTGCTGTGCACAGTGTCCTGAGGCTGTCTGTGCACACGCTGTCCTGGAGGCTGAGAGCACCAATGTCCTGGAGGCTGTGAGCAGCTGTGTCCTGGGGGGCTGTGCACGCTGTGTCCGTGGGGGGCTGTGCATGCTGTTGACCTGGGGGCTGTGCATGTGGTGTCCTGGGGGCTGTGCATGCGGTGTCCTGGGGGCTGTGCATTAGTGATCCCCTTGGCTGCCTGTGCACGTAGTGTTCTCGTGGGCTGTGCTCACATTGTTTCAGGTGTCTGTGGCTGTGCTCATGGAGTCTAGAGGGGTGGGAGGGCTGTGCTCGAAAGTGATGGGCCCCAGCCACCCAAATATACGTTTTTTCTTTTAAAATCTTACCTTCCGTGGGACCGCCCGCCACCGTCACCGCGGCCATGCTGATGACAAAAATAGGTGCGCAGCGGAAGCGGCCCAACGGAAGGTAAAATTTTAAAAGAAAAAACATATATTTGGGCGGCTTTCGAAGTGATGGGCCCCAGTCGCCACTCAAAAATACTAATTTCTTTTAAAACCTACCTTCCGTGGGGCGGGGTCCCGGCCACCGGCCCCACGGAAGGTCAGGTTTTAAAAGAAAAAAATAAAAAACATACTAATGTGGGCACAATCCACGGGCCCGCGCCGCGGCAGAGTCAGCCCTGCCTGGTGGTCACAGAAATTGGCCTGTGCCTGGCACTGCAGTCAGCAGTACACAGGTCACACAGGTCACACAGACAGAAGCCTGGATGCGGACAGGCCCTTGGTGGGGTCCTGACCCCTGGGCAGTCAGTACACCACCAGGGGGCCGCGCAACCGCCCGGGACTGGGCCTTCCTTGCCTGATCACTGTGACAGGCTCAGGGCAGGCTGCTGTTTTACGGTCCAGACTTACCTGCTTTGCTGACTGGGACTTGGTCTTCTCTCCTGTTGGGGTCTCAGGGTGGGGGGGCGCACACTGGCACAAATGAAAAAGCAGGCAGAGGGGGGGCCCTAGGAAGCTACTAGGCTGCACCACGCAGTGCAGCAGGGCAGACACTCTCTCTCACATGGCAGTAACTTGTGAAAGGAAGGTGGCGCTGCGCTGCCTCCTGTAACATCAACACGTCAACATGTAATTTCACTGGCCCTGAAGAACAGCCAATGAAAACTGCACATTCTGTGTTACTATACTGAATGTATCAAATACATTGGCTGTTGTTTGTAACTTGTTCATTGCTATTGCTGGCCCCTCACAGGCCCAGCCAGCCATGGCGTGCACCTGCAAGCACGAGAGATCACAATGACAAACGAACCCAATGATTTATAATGAAGCAAAGTGAAGTGGAAGAACAAATAAAGCAATTGCACGTGCGCTGACCCCCCCCATGATTAGTTCCGGTGCCCAAAAAAGAGTGCCGGTGTTGGGCACCGGCAACCACCCCCACAAATTAAGCACTGGTGAAAGTACAGAAACATATTAAAGTTTGCCTATGATATGCTAAATAAACCGGCACTCTAAGGTGGGGGGGGCTATAGAGAGCTTTGTGTGGCAACTACCTTAACACTTGTCCTGCTGTGTTCCTGCTTCCCCGCTGATAATGTCTTTGTATGCTGTATATTTGCTTCCTAATACAAGAAGCTTGATTTACCATCAGTCTGTGTCTATCCGCTTATTTGCTTATATTGCTTAGTTGCTGCATTCTGACGCCAGTGCTTAGGAAGGGACACATTCTTGGCCTCGACACCTTATATTAAGAAAGAAGAGGCCTCAAATATACATGCATGGTACCTAGTCCTAACCCATGGGTGAGAGTTGACCTTGTGGGTAGATGGAAGAGAATGAAAAAAAACATGTTTTCAGTGTTCCTTCCTTCGGGCACCCGTATGCACAATGAAATAGATCAACAGAAAGAGAATGTCCAAGGGAAAGTGGAATGCAACCAATAGGCAATCAAGATTCAGCCTTGTACAAACAACACATAGGGCCTCATTACGAGTTGGGCGCAAAGGGATACAGGGTACCGGTAAGGACACCGGTGCCGGTAATCCCTTTGCGCCCTATTCCGAGTTCCCTTAGCGGGTCCCTTTCTTGACGCCTGGTTTTACCAGGCGTTATGGACGGAACCTGTTAAGGGACTTTATACCGTTATTAGTGCCTTCCCATTGAACCTTATGGGGGCTCAAATGGGAATAGGGAATGGCTTTTTCAATGGGGATTTACCGGTGCCTCAAAGGTCGGAATAGACCGGTAAGTCCCCATTGAACCAGGGCGGACTCGGTACCTCCATACTCGGAATAAGGCCCATAGATTCAAAATGGTTTTCAGGGCAGTGCCACAGTCACTCTACACAAAAAACAAACTGCTTAAAATGAAAAAGAATTGTCAGGTCTTAAAGAAGGAAAACTCAAATATTTTCTAAAATTGATTGAGCACATGGCCAGGAGTCTTGTAATAAATTAAGGGACTTAAAATGTGGTTTGAAATAACCACCACTAAAATATTCTTTAAATGAAAACACATACCAAACCTAGCTGACAAATATTGTGGAGGAGTGGTAAATACAGCTGTTTGTAACTTTTTGGATGCAGTGCTGGACATGTAATAGGGATAAAGTGAGCTCTGTTACCCTGGTTACAATGGGTGGGCACGCCATTGCCTTTAGAAATCCAAGGCAGATGCAATAGATACCAACCTCCCCAGGATGGATGTCAGAAGCACAGTCACACTCCTCATCTATAATGAAGGAAACATGAATGTGGTGAAAATAAAATAATTTTGTCAGAACTAAACGAGGGAAAAACTAAAACATTTTTGAAAAATTGATCAGATCATTTGGCCACGCATCACTGAAATACAAGAACATTTTTATTACAATTATGCATGCCGTATCCAATAATAAAATAAATCTAAAATAAACACATTTCAAATTTAGCTGGGAAATAACATGAAGGGGGATTATTTTAGCCCTTAGAATCTAGCCATGAGGCCAATTTATCTGGGGTTCAAGCTTACATTACATGTACCTCTTTAATTCTGGTGTAGGGAGAACAAAAACACTTTTTGCATGCTTTATTTTTAGCTTCTTATTAGGCAACTGCTATTTTCCATTGGTTGTGGTTTATGTATTTATTTTGTATTTCTTTGAATTCATGAAGATTGTTGCCAAAGCACTGCACACAATTTACAAGAGTGCAGTATGACAAAGGTGCCTGTGTGGCATTGGAGACTGATGGTATGGGGGCTTTGGGACTATGGATCTCCTATAGCTGTCGTGTTGGCGGTCCTGGATAGAGTATGTGGGGATTTTCATTGGTGCCACACCGCGGTCTCCTTGCATAACAGGGGTCAGTTGCATGGTTCACCCGATAGAAACCGCTCCACATGTGAGAACCCCAAACTAAATTAAACGACCATTAGAGGGAAGATTGGGGAGAAAGCTGCACTCCTATATTTACCCCTGGTTTACTAAAGAAAAATCCATACTGGGCCAGGACACCACACTCAAAGTTGAAGGCACATGAGAAATGGGGCAGGAGTGGTGCACTTCCAATTCACAAGTGTGCATTTTAAATCACAGGTAAGATAGCAATGGGGAAGGCATAGGAGCAGAGAAAGTGCAACACCCCCTTTTTTTAAAAAAACAACAAAAAAACGTAATGGGGTGGAAACCCTCCAGAAATTGTCAGGGGGTGAGACCTGCATTCAGTAGGCAGACAGAGAGAGGCAGGGAAGACGAAAGAAATTCAAGATAGACACCCCACCTCATACAGATTATCTCTCACTAAGCCCAACCACGCAGAAAATAACAGAAAGGTATTGGCCACAACCAATCACAGCAGAGACCATACAGTCACAGCAGCAACCTGTTGCTTTAGAGAACAGCCCTAGGAATGTGACCAGGACGTAATAGAATAAAAAGCACCAAACACAGTCAGTATGTGGGTAGCTGGAGGGATGGAATGAAAGCAGTTGACGTGAGTTGATGAGCAGAAGAAGGTATGTACTAAGAGGCTGGAGAAGCTGACTATGGTTGAGGAGGAAGAGTGAGCAGCTAGAGGAGAAGGGGCCAGAGGAGTGGGCGTTATCAAGTAACTTGAATGAAGGTACACTGTTAACAGCATGTCAGTAGTTTGGAGATTTTAAAGATGAGGTTCTGAGTCATGTAGAGGAAGGAGATGGAATTAGTGAGGAGGTTGGATACTAAGAGGAAGGATCCTGTTAATCATGTAGAGGAAGAAGGTGGAATTAAAGACAAGGGTGGATGTTTTTAGAAGGAGTTTGAGATTGAAGAAGGGAAGAAGAGGTTATAGTAAGAGTTGAGAAGAAAAGTGTATGGATGAGGTTTAAGGTGGAGAAACATGAACAGGATGGTCATGGGTTAGGGGTGAGACCGCCATATGGAGGGGTAGAGCCTAAGTAGGGTGGATGAACAAGCATGTGGCATGGTGGTGAGGAGGGTAGGACAACCTGAGCTCATGCTAGAACAGGTGGGAACACTCCCAGCTTATGGGAACGCCACATCCTTACTCCAAACATAAAGAGTCCAGAGGTTATGTCCTCTGTTGCTTAAAGATTTAACGTGTGCATCTCTGTCTGTGCTGCCAGAACTGGACACAGAAACGGTTGAGAGTTGAAAGGCATCATCCAAGGCAGTGGGATTTGGCCATCCCTAAATAGTAAAACCCAGAGAGTTGTTTACCCATAGCATAAATAATCAATTTTCTTTGTAAGAGTAATACACCAATGTCTAGAATGCAAATAACATGATGCTACATTCTGAACTGAAAGGTGAAATACAAGAAGAACCTCCAAAGAGGAGTGGAGATAGGCAAGAGAGGGGGAATAATATGAATAGAGATGCAGAGCATTTAAGAGTTTAGGTGACAAAAGGAAAATTAGCAAACTCTGGACAGTGCACAATGGGAATTGGGAAGAGCCACTACGAAAATAGAGGAGGATGAAAGAGGACAACTAGGAAACTAAACTGAAACAAGAGAAGAAAGATAAGTTGGTGCATTGCCATGAACACATTTAAAATAATGCTTAAATAGGCTAACTGGAAATGAGCAGGGTAGCCAAGCCAATGAAGAGCAGCAAGAGAAGGAGAGTTATGATAACAGCAAATGAGTAAATGTAGATGATCAGCAAGAATAAGAATGGATGGGGAAAAGTAATCAAGTTAGGAGACAAACAATGTAAGACAAGAGACTTAGTATCACAAAAACAAAACATGGGCAGATCTTATGAGTGGTGTAGTGTTAAAGATGACATAAGTAAGCAAGAAATGATAAGCGGTAAGACAAGGAATAGAGGAATACAAAATGACAAGATCACAGACATAGCAAGAACAGGGGAGAAAGTTTAGAAGCAGCGACAGACAACCATAAAGGGGGTGGCAGGAAGAAAATGTAGCATTCCATGGATTAAGAATCAGTGAGGATCCAGATCTTAAAAGCAGAGAAACAAAGACAATAGAGGCATGAAGTTGATCATTAATGGATTAATGGTGAGAAAAGGTAGAATGGTATGGGAACAATAATACAAGCGACAGTTTTAAAAAAAGGAAACAATAACAAAGGGGCGAGAAAGAGTGTGGGGCCAAGGACTGAGACTGGCAGGTCCCCCAACGTGGAAGTGGATAAGAAGCGTTGCCTGTCCAACAAACAGAATAGGAGCAGTGGAGAGAGAGAGAAGAGTGAAGAACAACAAGGGAGGGAAGAGATAGCAGATAATAGAATTATCCACTGTGTTGCATGTTGCTTATATGTCCAAACAAATAAGAAGCAATGATTGCTTATCGAGATAGGTATACGTGAGGAAGCTAGGTAGAAGAGCAGTTGGTGTAGAGTTAACTGACTGTAAAAAAGATAGTAGAGAGATAGTTTGAGTTGAGTTGGAGAGATTGTGGCGAATAGATTGAACATTCAAGAAGTTCAGAAAGAAAAGAAAGAAGAGAGGGGAGACAGTAATATGAACATAAAGGTGAGTAGAGGGAAGGATTTTCTTAATTGGTAGAACAGTGGTGTGCTTACAAGTACAGAGGAAAATGCCAGAGATAAGACAGTAGTTGAAGAGAGAAGTCAAGTAAAGAAGAAAATAAGGATACACTAAGGAGATGAGGACAGATGCAAGAGAGATCAGGAGAGCAGTTGCAGGTTTTCCATTGGAACAGGAAACTGTGCGAAGATTCAAAGAGAGAGATGAAACAAGAGAAAAAGGAAGGGGCAAAAGAGGATGAAGGAGAGAAAAGAGGAGGTCTAGGAGAAAAAGTGAAAGGCAACTTATCAATTTTAGAGGTAAAGAAAGGGACAAAAACAAAGGGTGAGTGTTGGGAAGCAGCAGTTCAGGGAGCAATGTGGTTATTAAGGTGGAAGAATAGCAGGGGAAAACAAGGGGGGGTGCGAAAGTATAACAAATTAGTAATAACATTGCATAGCATGAAATAGGTCAAGATTGTAAGAATAGTTGAGAGTGCAGCTAGATTAGATGGGAGTCATATTTCTTTCTTTCTTCCAGCACTATTCCAGTTTGCGCAAAGAGTTCTGAGCAGACTGCAAGGAAGGAGTTAGCACATTTTTGGGATACCAAATGCTCTGGAAAACAATGAGAGAAAGGTTATAGAGGATCAGGATATGCAGTAAAAGAGGGCAGGATAATGGAGAAAGAATCAGGATGGATACAAGACAGGCCAGCTAGCTATGGTTGAGTTTGGCCAGTATCCATGATGAAGAAGACCATGTCAAGGTGAAGAATGCTGTGGTGGAAGAAGGATGTGGTAAACAAATAAGGAGAAAGAAGTGAAAGAAGACGATAGGAAAAAGGCAATGAAGAAATTGAAGAATTAGAGGGGGATTAGAAGAATTAAAACAAGGGAAGAGCACAGATCTGAGAATGAGGGCTACAGAATTAAGTCAAACGAAGAGATTCAGGAATTGAAATGGAAGGACAAGTCAAATGATTATAGACAAAATAGAATTGAAAGCACCTTAAGGGTCAATAAAGAATCTGTATCAATACAGAAGGATGCAAGTGGACCCAGGAATGTGGTGATAGACTACTAAGAAAGTGAGACTATGAGGTTTTGATGAGGATATGTAATGGTATTCAAAGTGGCTGAAAATTAATAGATGAACCCCTGTGATATTTGATTGATAGGGGCATGGACATCATTTGAGGGCTGCCCGGAGTTGCAACTGTGACCCCTGCCAATGCCCCTGTCACCCCAGGCACTGCCTCGTCGAACCCTGGAAAAGGTTTTCAGAGGCAGAGAGAAACCAAAGGTAAAGAGGGCTCGGAAGAGAGCCCTCTTTACATTCTGGAACACCCACCAACCCCAAGGCCAGGGGGGAGGGACCCTAGGCCCACATAGACTTAATATATTAAGTATTTATGCTTGAAGTAACTCTGACTTCATAAAGATATTATTTTGTAACAGAAATAATTTCTTTTAGACACCCGAGGCCCGCCTTCCCCAACTGTACCTGGAGTCATCTGGATCCTCTGCTCTGCGCAGGAACTTCTGTGCATGGAACATTAAAGCTAGAGGGCTGCCTTGACTGCAGAGGAGTTCCTTGAGCATCGGATTCGGGAAAAAGGTTAGAAAATATATTTTGTGTAAATCTGTCTGTATGCATGGACGTGGGTGTTTGTTTATCTCAGTGTGTGTGTGTGTGTGTGTGTGTGTGTGTGTGTGTGTGTGTGTGTGTGTGTGTGTGTATATTATGTATGTACGTATGCATGTATGTAATATGCGTGAGTAAGTACATGATGTGTGGGTGCCCATATGTATGTGTGTGAGTGATTGGTGAATGGGTGCACGTGTAAATGAGCCAGTAAATGGTGTTTGAATGTGTGTGCTTGTGTTCAATGTATGCATTACTTATCAGTAATCTATATTACTCCTAGTCCTACTCTTCCTCATCCCAGTACTTGCCTATGAATCACCTTGGCTCATACGTAAGTATTGGGGTCAAGGAAGAGGGACATCGAGTTAATGCTGGCCTGAGGACTTGATTTTGCGGGCTGGAGGAACAGAGTGGGAGAGAGAAGAGACATGTGGGGATGGTAGGGCAGAAGGGGTGAGCTAAAATATAATGGGAATCCATGATAAAGCAGGCATGATATGTGTCATTAGTGGCTAGACTGCCATTTTGACACAGCCAGTCTAGTCATTTATTACTGTTTCATGACATTTCTACTGCCCATTTAAAATAAAGTAGGCATGATAAGTGTTAGTACCTGTCTGGACTGGCATGTGGGTGGAGCCAGTCAAGCCTTTCCTTCCTGTGGCATTGTATATTTTTTCTGACATCTATGATTAAGTAAACATGGTAAGTGGTATTATGTGGTTAGATTTCTATTTTGGTACAGCTAGTCTAGGTAGGTCTTAGTGTGGCAAGGCAGTATTTTCTGTGCATCTTCAAGGCTACAACAAACATGAATAGTTTTATAACATGTCTGGCCTACATTGTTCAGTCAGTTCTGCCATGTTTTCATATTGTTGCATTGCATTTTTAATAGCAAAGTGGTAAGATAGTTCAGTGGTGTGAGCGCTCGCTGCTGTGATCGATGTTTCATCAGCATGTTGCATGTTCACATCCCGGCAAGGCAAACTCAGCCTTTCATTCATTCTTCAGAAGTTGATAAATGAGTCTGTATATTTGCATTTTAATGTTGCCATTATGTGCAACCTATCTTGCCCTCCAACCATGCTATCTATGCCCTCCTGAGGTGTTTAAGCCCTAGATCGTGCTGGTGTGCCACTTATCTAGGGTTAGCGGACAGACAGTAGGGGCTTGCCCTTTCTAATCCAGGCAATGAATGGGTTTCTGAATAACATTGTTTAAAAACACACTCCTGCTGGCATTAGAAATTAAACCTCGGGGTATGATGGAGGCCATACAGGGTGCTTATCCCTTTTTAATTTCCCTGTTTAACGACCCCAGAATGAATTTAGAAACATTAAATAAAGAATGTAAAAAGTAGGAGCACAGCTCCAGTAACTCTGAGCTGTCTCCTTATCTATTGTCAATTTTCCACTAACCTCCTTCCGGGTGGTATTAGATAACCCTAGGAACCCAAGAACAGGTCTGCTGGTTTGAGTGGCTTTTCAAACTGTGCCACTTTCTTCAAGGCCTCACTACCAATTTAGGCACTGACAAACAACAGGCTTGGCTAGTGGTACTCACTGCATCTGCAAATGGAGATAGCGGGGAGAGGGGAAGAGGGAAATGAAAAGACATCATGTTTATTGTTTTAATCCTCAGTTATCTACTATATTGTGTCCTAGCTCAAGTCTGCAATGTCATGCCAGGCCACATCCTTGAGGGGCTTGATGATTCCTCTTCTGGGTTTAGGGAATCAATAGTAACCCCAAATACCTACAAGATAAACATTGTTTTTATTGTAGGTATGCATACTGAGAAGGGTGGTATCGCAAT
>CM010936.2:312243568-312363640 GCA_002915635.3 Ambystoma mexicanum | reverse complement strand
GATGCCGCAGGCAATTCGGTTTTCGGAGAAAAATCTTTTTTTAACACCCCGGCGTTTCCCACTTTGAGATACCTAGGAATGTAGGTGTCTTCATCCATTGAAAAAGACGTTATGGTTACATTGCACTAATAAAAAACTATGAAATTCAAATGAAAAAACGTTGTTAAAGGGACGTTATGGTTAAGTTGCGCTACTAAAAACCTATGAAATTCAGTGAAAAAACTTGTTAAAGGGACGTTAGTCATAAAACCGAAAAACCCTTGAAATTCGCCAGTTATGATAAGCTAAGCAACCATAACTCGCGCCACCACCGTGCACTGCTAAGCCTAACACCCAGGACATCAAAGATGACATCACAAATGTCATTGATGACATCACTGATGACATCACATGTGCATTTACCTTTCATGAAAAGTCTGTACAAGGGATTCTTAGTGATATGTTAATAAAAAAGTGAACGATTATGGAATAAATATCAAGTGCTAATCAGTGCATTAAGATATGCATTGATATAAATAGCATTCTATTATTAACTTCAATCCAGTATACTAAGGTACTCATGTAGTAACATAGGCATTGTGTGCAGCATACATGATGGAGGTGCAATATTCATAAGCTTGCCATGTTGAATAGTGAAATGATAACTGTTTTCATATTAGAGTTTTGCGTACAGTGAAACTTGTGATAAGTAGGTAATAATACCCACTTACTACATAATTGCATTATTATAGACAAATCACAAAGAGACAACACCACATACAAATATGAATATATACAAGGGAATTGAAGTAAAAAAAAAACAGCAATAGTAGCAGAAAGTGTTCATAACCTAACTGATTACCTTTATGCAGAGAAATGATTGCTCTGTTTCAAAGCTGTTACTTACCCTATCTATATATATCACATGATGTGTCTGGACCCTAAGGAAAATAGTGTGAGTACACCATAAAAATATGAGCATATACAGGGAAAGTACAGTAATAAAAAACATCAAAATTATCAGAAAGTGCTGATAACTCTACTGATAATTTTAATGCACAAAAAGGATTGCTGTCTTTCAAGGTTGTGTCTTCCCCTATGTATATGTTTCATATGATATGACTGGACCATAAGGGAATTATTGAAAGAACATACTTGAAGGATAAGTCTACAAATATAGTACATTTACAATTTTTAGTTCCTGACTGTTACTGAAGAAAATCATGTGGCCTAGATATGTCAGGAAAGGGAAAAAGGGGGCATCAGACATGTGATGTCATCAGTGATGTAATCAATGACATTTGTGATGTCATCTTTGATGTCCTGGGTTTTAGGCTTAGCAGTGCACGGTGGTGGCACGAGTTATGATTGCTTAGCTTACCATAACTGGTGAATTTCAAGGGTTTTTTGGTTTTACTTGGAACCATAACGTCCCTTTAACAAAGTTTTTTCACTGAATTTGAAAGGTATTTAGCAGCGGCAACTTAACCATAACACCCCTTTAACAAAGTTTTTTACACATATATAATATATATAGTATATATGTTATTTTCTTCTTTTGTATTTAAGTGAATTTACTTTTTGTCCCTTTATAAATTAGGGAAACATTAAAATAACGTACATTAAAAACATTAAAAAATATGTCTACTGAATATGAGCCATCTGAATATGTTTTTTTTTCTTAATGTCTCCTTTAAAACAGAACATCCCCAATGCAAGCATACTTTTTTAGTTTTGAGGTTGTAACTTTTTGTGTGCCATGAATGCACACAATCTCAGTTAAATGTTGTGCCATTTTTATTTAAATGACCTGGCAAAAAACATGATCACACATGTATTATTGTTTAATTTATAAGGGATTCTGAGTTGATTACAAACCTTTATCTGTACCTTAATTGACATTATACAAACCATCTCTTTCCATTTCTTAATATTCACAATTAGGTCATCATTAAAATCTGACTTATTCACATCTGAATATTTCATTAAATAATTTCATTGCTGCAAAGATTAATGGAAAGTGTTCCCCTGTCAACAATATAAGCCAAAGCTCTTCAGCATTTAGAGATTTCCTTTCTTTCATAGAGTCTCCCATGTATCTTGTTCTGAGGGAGGAGAGGCCTATACAGAACAGCATAACGTGTCTTAGAATTTCTGTCTTTCATTTTACTGAGCAGAATCTACATGTTTGCTCTTTCATTTCTTGTTTTTGAGCAAACAGAGTCTGATTAGTAGGGTAGAGATTCAATTAGAATCTCATGGAGTTCTGGCGATAGACAGAACTTGGAAACTTCCTCAACTATATAGGAACAACGTTGTAGGCTCTAGCCTCTCTATTCATATTTGCATTTAATTTGAATGTGTTCATACTTAACTCCATCAAAATCCAATCTTGTGCCATAACCTTCTTTTCACAAATCCCGTATTAGCCAATAGCTGTTCTGCAGATACCTCTAAGTAGTTCAAAATTCTCACAAATTTACATTTCCATTGTTCACATTTTCTTTCTACTTCCTTCTCATTACCAGTTTTTTTTAAATGTGAAAAGGCAAAGGCATGTCAGGCGTTATACATTTACAGTATAATTAAATAGTTTTCCAAACAGTGACTGCATACATCAATATTAAACCCAATACATTTCTAATCACTGTGATCAAAACTCTGTTTGGTTAGCACACTAATCTCCTCCAAAAGAATCCTTGTAAGATAGCCCATGTTTTCTACGAGAGGAATAAGAATGCCTCTGCTCCACATTTTGCTTTCGTCTGCTCCATATGTTAACATGAGAAT
The DNA here is from genome assembly GCA_002915635.3 of Ambystoma mexicanum. Taxonomy (NCBI): domain Eukaryota; kingdom Metazoa; phylum Chordata; class Amphibia; order Caudata; family Ambystomatidae; genus Ambystoma; species Ambystoma mexicanum. Next base: position 312,360,871 of record CM010936.2, on the reverse strand, counting down.
CACTTTAGATTTATAAAAGGTAATCATCGGGAGCATAGAGAATCTACCATACTATCTATGTATCAAGATCCCCTGGACAGTCACATTTTTAATGCTCACCCACAATTCAAATTTCCATGGATTGTCAGTTATACTCAAATTAATACAAGTACGCAGGTATGTCATCATCTTTACCTGTTTCAGAGTTTGCTGGTTCAATTGTCATCTAAATTACATTTTTTGTTTCCCTCTCAATTAACGTAGAATCTTCCCTCTCAATGCATTTTAAATCGCTCACATCCATATATTCTTGTAGACCACACCATCTGCAAGTCTCTCTTACTAAATTTTCCACCTATAGACCTCTGCGCTCCTCTGGCACCAACTCCTTGTGTGTAAAGCATTTTGCTAAACAGAGGGCAGGAGGTTGATTGCTTTCCTTAGCTGGCTCCCTTCTTTGGAACAGCCTCCCCGCCCTCTTCATCTTGAGAAGGACGTTCTTAAATTCTGGAAGCTCCTCAATACTTTCCTCTTTACCTCCTCCATCCCCCTTTTCTCCTCTCCTAATCTCAAAGTTACTTGCTTGGTGTTCATTTCCCTTATGCATCCTCAGGGACCTGACCTCCCACACAAAATCAACCCCAGCTTCTGTCTATCCCCAGCACTTGCCTCGGCTCACCCTCCACCCTGGAGGCTTGCACTTACCATACAATGCACTTCATCTGTTGCTCAGTCATGAGCACACCAGCACCTATCCAGTCCCCCTCCCTTCTGTACTTGTACATTCTGGACACTCACAAGTTGTAGTAGGTTATTCCCCCCCACTGTATTTAATAATTGTTATGTATTTTAATTGTTTCTCATCCCCATGCCCCCTCCCTGTTGCCCTTTGGATGCTTTGAAACATAATTTACTTCCTATAAAAGCGTCTATCTAAAAAGTGAACGATAAATAAATACATAAATAAATACATTTAATCTGCGCTCTAAACCAATCGGAGTTTGACCTACAATGAGAAGATTGTCTGCATAAAACATCCATGCCAATGATAGCCCATTAATTTTAGGGGGAAATGCCAAAGCTACTTTCAAAGTATCATTCACATCGGATGGATACAAGTTAAATACAATTTTGGGCTAGTGCGCACCTTTTTTGAGGACTCTATTAGTTGTATGTTTCATAGATAATGTGCCCTTAGAATCTAATTTGATCTGGATCTTTGTAACCCAACCATCTATTTTACAGTAATTTCTCATATTTCATTACTAGGGAAGATACTCCTTGCTGCTTTAGCCACAATCTATCTATTTCTTCCATGTGAAATTTCTAAATGAATAGGCCATTGATTGCACATCGTCTTATTTGTCACAAACTAATTCATCTCTAGAAGGTGATGATCACTCTTTTCTATCACCCTCATCATAAAAAATTCCACGTAATTAATTATGTTTCCTGAGATTAAAACATTTTCCAAAACTCGAGATGGAAGCCTGTTAGACCATGTTGGGTTAGCTGGAATATCACTCTTTGTCCATTCAATATGTGAAAATCTGTCATCTGCATTTTACGACTCTTTGTTGCTCCTGGTTATTAGTGTCAAAGTTCATAATTGTCTGGCCCTTTTTATCAATACATTTTCGTTATTTATTTATTTATTAGTATTTATAAAGCGCACAGCAGCCCTAGGGCATCGTGGCGCTGTTACAGTAGACTTGCTGGTTACAGGAAATGGAGTGCATGGTGGTTACAAGGCAGCAGCTTAGCTTAGTGGTTCCAAGGCAGTGTAGCTTAGTGGTTACATTGAAAACATATGATAGTGGTGTGTGTATTGGTTACAATGCGGCAGCTTAGCTTAGAGGTTACAGGGAGCTTGGTTTACTTGTTAGGATGACATGATATGCATAGTGTTACATTACATGAACAGTAGAAGTTAATGACATGCTTGGTTAGGCAGCAATACTGGTGTATGGTGTTAGTTGAACAGGGAGGTTTTGAGGGTTTTGCGAAAGATGAGGAGGGATGGTTCTGCTCTAAGTTCGCTAGGAAGAGGAATAGTGAAATTCTCATACATTTTGTTAGGTTTGGGCAAGATTTCTTTGGGGCCAAGGAGTATGAACTCGGTTTTGTCCCCATTGAGGCAAAGACTATTTATAGCCATCCAGGTTTGGATGGTGGTGTAAATTTGGGGAGTGCTGTTGTGTCTTGGTCGTAGTCACCAGAGAGGGGGAGCAGTACTTGTGTGTCGTCAGCATAGTTCGTGTATGCCATGCCGAGCAAGTCCAGTAAGTCAAATAGTGGTTTAGTAAATAGGTTTTAAAGGGTGGGGGCAGTACAAGAACCCTGGGGCACTCTGCAGTGAATAGTCTCAGGGGTTGCGTTGGCCTGGTCCGAGTAGACTTTCATAGCTCTACCTTCTGAGAAGGAGGTTATCCAAGAGGTTGCTTCTTTGGAGAAGTTGGCTGCGTAGGAGAGGTGTGAAGTCAGGATGCTGTGATCAACAAGTACAAACGCGGCCGAGAGATCTAGGAGAAGCAGAAGGGCTGGTTTGCCCTTATCCATAATGTTGGTGATTTGGGTTTTGAGATCCAGTAGTTCGGTTTCTGTGCCATGACCTTTATGGTAGCCAGATTGTCTATTGCCCAAGGTAGCGTTGGATTCCAGATAATCTTGGATTTGTAGATGGGCCGCTTTGTCAAGAATTTTAAGGAGGAAAGGGACTGTGGTGATGGGGTGGTAGTTTTTGGGGCATGTGGGATCAAGGGAGGGTTTCTTTATGAGAGGGTGGACCCAGACTCTTTAAGGCTCTGGGGTACAATCCCTGTGGTGAAGGAAGCATTGATAAATGCAGTGATGATGGGATTTAGCAAGGCAGTGCATTCCTTAATGACAGCAGGTGGGCAGATGTCACCTTTGCAGGTGGAGGGTTTGATGTGGTGGAAGAGATCAGTGACTTCCTTTTCTGTAACAATTCTAAAAGAGAAGAGCCGGGTGTCAGGATGCTGGATGGGGTGGATGGGGGGGCAGGCTTCCCTGGTTGGGTAGGGCTGTGCGTTGTGATTGGATTTTTTCTTGAAGAAGCTTGATTTTGTTGAGGAGGGCTGTTTGAATGCTGGAGCACCATGCTTCATCTTTACTTATTTTGTCTGAATTGGTGGGTGGGGTGATGAGATCTTTGAAGATAGCGAACATTTCCTTTGTTTTGGAGTTGGCATTGTTTATTCTGTGATTAAAGGATTCAGATTTGGCTTTAAAGATCGCTTTTTTGTAAGTAGAGGAGCTACTTTTGCAGTCTGTCATGGTGGAGGGGCTTGGCGATGATTGCCATTTAGCTAGGGCAATGCGTTTGTTGTTACGTAGAGTAGCTAGCTCTTCAGTGAACCAGGAGTTGGAGTGCATAGTTATTTCTTTCTTTCTTGTCCTCTAGGAGAGCTATAGTTTCAATTGCATTGGTAAGAGTGAGGGAGTAGATGTTGGCAAGAGCTGTGGGGTTATTAACAAAGGGGGATTTAAGTTCAGGGATGTCTAGAAAGGGAAGGAGTTTGTCCTTGGTAAGTTTTTTTGAGCTTCTGACTTTGGCCGGCGGGGCATAAGAGAGAACTTTGGTGGTAGGTTCAGTGGGTATGGTAAATTGAATGCAGTGATGGTCCGTCCAAGGGAGACCTGAAATCTTGGTGATGTCAAATGAGCAATTATGATCAGCAATCCAGTCAATGGTGCGTCCTTTGCAGTGAGTAGGCTCTGCTACTTTATGGATAAATCCTAGGTCGGTGAGGTCTTTGGCAAGTGATGAAGCTGATTTGTCCTTAGGGTCATGGAGGCCTAGGTTTAGGTCACCGAGTAGGAGGGTTTTGGTGGAGGTTTTTAGGGTGTTTCCCAGGATTTGAAGCAGGAGCTTTTGGTAGCTAGGGGCTGTGTTAGGTGGTCTATATGTGATAAGGAGATTTATAGTGCAGTTAGGGGAAAGCGTGAACTTAGCATAAATGAGGTCAGCGCTATTTGCGTTATTTTCCCAATTTTGATTGCAGAGTCTAATGAAGAGGGATCCTTGGCAATAAGTGCTACACATCCTCCTTTGGAGGTTTTGCGGTCCTGTCTGAGAATGGTGTATCCTGAAGGAAGCGCAAGAGAGATGGCTGGGCCTGAGGCTTCGTGTAGCCAGGTTTCAGTGAAAGTCAACAGGTCGAGGTCTAGAGAGCAGATAAGGTCATTGATTTCTAAGGCGTGTGCTGGGAGAGATCGGGCGTTGACCAAGGCACATTTAAGAGCAATGGTGCGATGTAATTTACCAGGTGAGTTGGTCTCAGCGTGGAGATTAAGATTGGCAGAGGAGAGCGGGGCCTGAGTGGGAGCTGAGCAAGCTGGTGTGTAGATAGGTTTATGTAGCTGGTGGGCTGGTTTGGATGGTGTGCGAGAGCTGAGTCTGCAGTTTCCGATGTGAGAGGAGGGCAGGATGTGGAGGTGTGAGCTTGGCACAGTGAGCGGGACCTGGATGGGGGGTGAGCAGGCTGGTGTGTAGATAGTGGTGGGTGGGTTGGTTTGAATGGTGTGCGAGAACTGAGTCTGCAGTTTCTGATGTGAGAGGAGAGCAGATGTGGAGGTGTGCGCTAGGCCTAGAGTGGGTTCTGAGCCTTGAGAGTCTGGTGAATGGGGTGATGTGATCTTTAGTAGTGGTCGAGATTTTGCTCTGGAGCAGGTGTAGCACGAGGGAGGTGGAGGAGAGGTGCTGTGGAGTTAGAGTTGAAGTGCATGAGTATGTAGTGGGCATGGTGTCAGTAAGCCAAGGTATGGTTGGGGTAAGTGTTAGCACAAAGAGGCGGAGCGTAGTGGAGGTGATGAGTGATATTTGGTATAGGAGCTGTTGGGCAAGGATGCAGATATGAGGGAAATGCATTTGTAAGAGAGTGGTGTGCATAGGTAATTAAAGTCGATAAGTGCCGCCTGGAGGCAGGTGCACAGTTAGGTAGAGAGCTACAGAAGGCACAGTGTGAATATTCTAGTATGTGCTGTGCAGTCAGAGGTACAACCAAGGAGGGCACAGTTGGAAGTACAATACAATACAGTGAGGACATGAACAATCAAATGGGGCGGGTACAATTTAGGCAGAACAGCGCAAACAGAGCTATTCCGTGGATCTATGGTTAGGTGTTTAACAAGGTGTAAAAACAAGGACCTAATTGTGGAGGTGCACAGACTGTGGAAGTTACAAGGTGTAATTGCAGTCAGTAAGTGCCGCCTGGTGGGTGGTGCATGGTTAGGTAAATAGCTGGAGAAAAAGCCACAATCTGATAGGTGCAGTACGTGTAGTCAAATGTACGTTTGCGGGGGGCACAGCTTAGGTAATGGAGTAGAGTGAGCAAGGGCATTCAATGGAGAAGAAAAGAACAGGCACCCAGTTAGGTCAGTGTATTCAATGGTAAGTGTAGTAACTGGCTTTGTGTTTCTAAGGGGAGGAGAAGTGTAGTAATCTGGCCTACAGATTAGCTTTGAGTGTGAGGTCATCTGTAGTGGAATGTTTGTGTGGAATGTTTGTGGAGGTGTTCTGCTGGTGACGGTTGGAGAGGAGAGTGAAACAGTGAGCTGAGAAGATGGATGTGGGGGTGAGCCCGGTGTTTCCGGTGTCATCTTGTGTCCCCTACCATCCCTGTGTCTTGTGGAGGAGTTCAGGACATGGACAATAAAGAACCCGAGAACTTACCTTGATGTACTGGCGGTCCATCATTGTTACACTGGCGACGAGGATGGGATGGTAGGTGGATTGCCCTTCGGATGGCGCTGCTGGGGGGGTGCAGCACTCCTGGAACACCGCCCCCGTGATGTCCCCCACACCCAGGCGGGTCTGTTTTGGGTTGGCCCGCCGCAGGAAGCGTTGCCCCTGCGGGGCCTGTGATTTGATTGCCTTGCAGTGTCTGAGGGGCAGCGTTGGACCTTTGTCAGTAGGAGCTCGGAGGACCAGCCCATGGTCCGGTGGATCCGCCATGTGCAGTTCGAGATCCCTTTTAGGTTCTTCAGATGTGGTCCGTGCCTGGAGCCCTTCATAGGGCGTGATAGTCAGCGCTTCCGTGGAGCCGGGAGGGGCAGCTCTGCCATATGTGTGGCGGCTGCAGGTAATTAGCCGTCAACCTACATATCTGACTGCTTCACATATTATTGTATATTATTGACTGCCTTGCATATTATTGTATATTTTGATTGCTTTTCCTGTGTGCCTTTGTGTACTTTCTAAGATTGCATTCTCCCATTGTCTGTAACTACGCCGTGTTACCCGGGGTCTGGGCGTATAACAAATGTAATAAAATAAAATAAAATAAACCTTGCTGGCGCTCCCATGGCCTGGTGGGGGGTTGAGCGCAGTTCCCGCACTCCAGCCCAGTGTGGAGCCACGTGTCCCGGATGGAAGAGGTCCTGAGCTGCTGCAACGTTTAGCGGGCCTGTGCTGTTTTTCCCTCTCAGCAAGGGTCTGTATGCGGCGCTGCCCTTCAAGAGAGGTCCGCACATTTCTCTGCTGTGTCACGGCAGGTCCTGTCAAGTGGGGCGCTGACCTGCGCTGCCGTGTCGCAGACAGCCAGGGGACTGTGCGCGGCCGCCGCTGACTAGGAGTGAGCGGCCGCGGTGGAAGTAATCCGATCTACCATCAGGGACATTTGTTTGTGGCACTGAAGGCAACGCTGCGGCTGGTCTCTGACTTTGTCGAGGTGTCTGTGGAGGCTGCTGCAAGTTGTCCCGAAGGAAGTTGTTGGGACTGCAGTTTACTGTGAAATGATGACGTATGGGCTGGTGGAGGCGTTTCCAGTCAGTCACGTGCGAGGGTTCCACGCTCTCTTCCTGTTGAATGTAAACATGAGTGTGTCGGGGAACGCGTGTCTTGACTTGGGAATTTGACTTGGGAAGGTGCTGATGCTCGTGTCCGTGGCTGTGTACAGACGGGAAAGGAGTTTCTCGTTACAGTTGCTGATCGCAGGCCTGGCCTAAGAGTTTGGCGCAGGTGGAGCATACGCTGGCTGTCATTACGTGTTTGCCTTTCCGTTGGTGCTGGAGTAGTGGAGCATTTCTTTTTTTTACAGCCTAGCCATGGCACATTTTCTTGTCAGGTTAGTGTTTTGTGTGCGTGAGCATGAGTGTATACATGTTGTGGCCCATATTAGAGGGTTAGGTGTTGGGTGTTCCCATTTTAGCTTCCTGAGTAGGATAGGGGTGTTACTGAAGCCCGTTGTCAATCCCCTGTGGTGTCTTTGTGTCGTGGCCTTTCGTGGGAATTAGACCCTCTGTATGTGGGTTTAGGTTTTGCTTTGCAACTCCCAGGTGAGGGGGAGGGGGTTTTTAATGTAATTAATACTGCAATGCGGATGACCGAGGCCATGGCTGTGTTTTAGCTGTGGCGGAACGTATTCTCTGGGTCAACTAAACCCCACATTTGTGGATTGGAGTCTGAAGTATTTATGGAGGGGAATAATAATATCCATTAATGTTACTTTTCACTGAACACTGACTTTCATGCAAGTTGTCATTGTGTGTTGCCCAGGAGCTCAAGATGGTGGCATTGAGGGATGGGCTGGGGATCATGGTGAGTTGTTTTTAGGTTGCATGCCGTTGGCACGTTCTACTTGGTCCGAGGGTGTCCTGCAAATGATGTCCTTTCGTGTGGTTCCCATTATTGGTGTTACCAGGGTTTCTGTACATAGGCGGCCGCTGTGTTGGGGAATTCTGGTAGTGTGTTGTGTTGGGGTGTTAAGGTCTTGTGCTGGTCACATTACCTTGTCATTCTTTTGTTTTCCCATGGAGGGAGTGGTGTAGTAACTGGCTTTGTGTTTCTAAGGGGAGGAGAAGTGTAGTAATCTGGCCTACAGATTAGCTTTGAGTGTCAGGTCATCTGTAGTGGAACGTTTGTGTGGAATGTTTGTGTGGAGGTGTTCTGCTGGTGACGGTTGGAGAGGAGAGTGAAGCAGTGAGCTGAGAAGATGGGTGTGGGGGTGAGCCCGGTGTTTCCCGTGTCATCTTGTGTCTCCTACCATCCCTGTGTCTTGTGGAGGAGTTCAGGACATGGACAATAAAGAACCCGAGAACTTACCTTGATGTACTGGCGGCCCATCATTGTTACAGTAAGCAATAAACTCGAGGAATTAGTAGGCAGGAAGTGGCGTTGGGACCGTAAAACTGCAGAGGTGCTAGGTTGGGGAGAGCAGGCAGTGGGGAGCAATCGCATGGGTTAGCACATCGAGTCAACACAACAGTATGAGTTATACTCGTGTGAATGGCACAGTTGTAGTGTAAACGCAGGCTGATAGTAGACACATTATGTGAATGCAGAGTTATTGGCAATGTAATCTATTGAGTCTGGAGGAACATAAACAAACCATGTCCAATGCTATCGGATGAGAGCAACTCACCTGGATACGTGGAGAGAGCATAGAATAATAGACCGTGTGGAGAGGAGATGGATGGCAGGAATAGCAAGCCTTATAGTCCATGCCAGTGACAGGAAAGAACCCTCGGGGTAGACATCAGATGAAGGGAAGGGAGCCGAGGTGTTGGAGAAGCAGATAAATCTTTAATTAATGTCCGTGGGTATACATGGGAGTGTACCAATGAGGGCCAAAGTGCCGTGTGATTTATCCGGAGAGCTTTGACTGCTATGGAGAGTGGCACCTACCAGCGTGCTAACAGGTGCAGAACAGGCCATTTGCCGAGGCCCTTCGCCGGAAGGGCTACAGCCGGCTCCTTCCGCCTGCCGGCAGAAACACACAGAAATATTCCCTGGCGTTGCAGGGCAACGTTAGTCACAGCAGATGATGCGGAACTGGCGGCCATTTCAAAAGAATAACACTCGTCTGCCGTGGACGGCAACATTAAATATATGCAGTAGATGTGCTGTATATCGGCACATAGATACCAGGATCGGGATTCTCCCACCTGATTCAGCGCAATGTATAATGCGCTTGTGCCGATCCACTGATTAGGCTGCTCCTGCAGCTTCCAGTCGTCTGGAGGAAAGGAGATGCAGTGGCGTAATAGGGGCCCCCGCAGCTCCCGCGATGCGGGGGGCCCCGCCAGCACATGTCCTGGGTGGGCGCTCGTCTGGAGAAAAAAAAGAAAAATATTTTCTTTTCAAAAGAAATATTTTTTTTCTTTTTCAATTTACTCTGCATTCATAAAGAAATGATTTCTGTAACAGAAATAATTTCTTTATGAAGGCAGTGACTACAAAAAGAAACGTTCTTTTTGAAGTCCGAGGGCTCCGCCCCCACATGGCATGGAAGACCCTAGGCTGGAGGCCTCCATGTCATGGGGTGGGGGGGAGCCCTATGACTTAAAAAAGAAATAGTTTATTTTTGAAGTCACTCTGCCTTCCCAAAGAAATTATTGCTGTTATGGTTCGGTCCTTAACGGAAATAATTTCTTTATGAAGTCAAAATTACTTCAAAAAGAAACAATGGGCCTCATTATGGGTTTGGCGGTAACCGTGCCGGTGCTACCGGCAGGTTGCCGCAGGACCCGTAATGATTTACCGGTTTCCAACTTCCCGGGAATACGGGGGGATTACAAGCCCGGCGGTCCGGGAAGTCAGGCGCCGGCAAATGGTAAGTCCCCATTTCCATTGGACTCTATGGGAATGGGGTCCACGGAAGCACCGGCACCGTTAATAACGGTGCCGGTGCTTCCATGAAAACTCTGCGGGTGGGTGCCGTTCCGCCTGGCAGGTCTGGTCTGACTATCTACGGGTGGCTGCCAGGGTGTGCCTGTATGGTGAAAGGGTGCACACTTAAATGTATGGATGGCTTCTTGGATGTCCCTGTATGGTGAAAGAATGCATGGATGGCTGGGTGTGCGTGTGTGTATATGGTGAATGGTGTGTGTGCTTGCCTTCAGGGGCGCAACAAATCTACATTTCGGGGGGCTAACCCTTCAAATGTTGGGAGAGGCTCTAACTTCATGGGCAAACTTATTTGGTTGGGGGATCTCATTTCTTTACGCATTTTAATGAGACTATTCTAGTGCAGCTTCAATGTTACAAGCAGTTAACTCTCTCCTTTAAGGTTGAAAGCACCCACTTATGGACTGCCGTGAGAACGAGTGGTCTCCTGCTGCCTCCCTACCCTTCCAATCACTCCCCTGGCATGCAAGTATTAAACCCACATCACAATTTCAATTGCCTAAAAAATGTGGCATTTGAATGCAGGTACTAACAGTGAAATGCTTTATGCTGGGCTCCAAAACCCAGGTGCCATTTAACATCTGTGTCCTGTTCTGTCTGGCAACTGCTGTGAAGGTCGACCAGGTTGAGTCAACATAGCCCAAAATTTCAGGGGGATGGGAGGGAGTGCTGAATCCCAGTCAACTCAATGATGTTGCACCAATACTTGAGTTTAATGCCTTGATTACTCATTACTCCTAGCCCTATTCTTCCTCGTCCCAGTGTGTATGAGACAGTACTTGTGTATGAGGCAGAGTGCCTTATACACAAGTACTGGGATGAGGTAGAGGTACATGGAGGTAATGCCTAACTTAGCTACCTGTAATCATCATTACTCCTAGTCCCACTTTTCCCCATCCCAGTACTTACCTATGAGGCAAAGATCCTCATACGTAAGCTCTGAGACCAGGAAAAGGGACCTGGAGGTAATTCTGGGCCCAGTAGCTGAGTTTGGAGGTTGGGATAGGGTTGGGAGGGAGAGGGAATGTGTGGGGGGGGCAGGATTGTGCAACAAATCATAAAGGTTGTCCATGTCCAGGCTAAGCAGGCATGATAGGTGGTATTAGTGGCTAGAGAGGCATTTTGGTGTAGCCAGTCTAGTCATTCCTCAGTTTGGTATGACATTTTATTAACTGGGCATTTCTGATAAAGCAGTCCTGCTAAGTGAATTACCTGGCTAGACTGCCATTTGGGTGCTGCCAGTCTAGCCGCTTCTTACTGCGGCTTTGTATATTTTTCTGGGCATCTGTGATCAAATGATATGATATAAGTCATTTATAACGCGCCTGTACACAAGTGTTTCTAGGTGCAACAAGACAAGGGCGGGAAAATAGAGGGAGGACAAGACAAACAATCTTACTAGGCCTTTTGTCATTCAGATCGTGCAAGTGCAAGAACGAGAATTGCAAGGGGAAAAAAGGGGGGAAGTGCAAGGGAGAGGAGAAGGAAAAACAGGGCAGCAATGCTCTGAGTAAGTGCAGCCAGGGCAGCGTGGCTCTGGGTATTGCAAGGAGAACAAGGGACTGTAGGGTTACAGTTACAGCCCCTAAGTGCGTCGTAGGCCCAGAGGCAGTGCAAGGGTGACTGATCAAGAAAGAATCTGGACTCAGTGAGACTCTAGAGGGTAGCCAAGCAACCAGTCGGTACATCAGACAGGTAGGTCAGGTAGGCCAGCAGGGGAGGGAGAGAGAGAAAGCAGAAGAGAAGTGGAAAGGTTTGAGCTGCTTCCAGAACTTCAGGTGGTCCGGCTCAAGTTTGAGAGGGGCAGGGAGGCTATTCCAGAGGGAGGTGCCTGCAGAGGAGAGAGATCTACCACCCACTCTCTGCCTGGAAAAGTGTTTAACCCTTAGAGAGTTGTAGGTAGCAGAGGAAAGGGCTTGAGAAGAAAGATATTTTGGAAGGGAGTGTTGGATGTAGTGTGGGATGTAATGGAGAAGGGTTCCAAGTCTTTGTTGCCACAAATCCTGAGCCATGCCTCACCAATGAAAGTAAACCTGATGACAGTCTTCCCCTAGCATCTTTATCAGCAGTGTTAAGGTATATGCTAAAACTGTCAACAATTGGAGGAAACTTCAGCCACGTTTTTTGTAAACATAAGATGTCAAATTTCCCATAGTTCAGTACATCTTCATTGAACAAATGGGTGAAACCTCAAGTGTTTCAAGATCCTACAACCCCATCCTTAGTGTTAGAGCTTCTTTCATGTTATTTATTCTTGGTAGCACTAGAGCCGCCGCCATCCAAGCCCATTGATCATCTTGTGGTATCTTTTTCATACTTTTCACATTCTCTTTAACCTGTCTGTCTCCTCGAATTTTACAACTAAAGGTAACTTTCAAATAGTGATCTAGATTGTCTTTAGGAACATTCAAGCCTCCACTCACTGTTGTGATCCTAAAACTGGAGACTTTCTCAGGTTTAAATTAGAGAATGGCAAGGATTTTGTTGATCAATGTGTTTTCATTAGGCTCTTTACGATCATGCAATTGTTCCCAGTTAAGTCGCATGTCAATAAATGGTTCTATGAGTTCAAACCCCAATGGCAGAAGTAAATGGCTTCAAGCGAAGAGCCCTTAACCAGCCCTTAACCAAATTTGACATTAAAGAGAGTACCACCTTGTCTGATTTATGTTCATTGATAAATTCCACCAGTTATATCATCTGTGTTAATGAAACGTAATTTTGATATGTGATGAAGTAGTTTAAGTATATTATGTTGGTTTAGCACTAAAACATCTTCTGTTGATAGAATCCGTTGTAGAAACAGATTTTTGCTTCCAGTCTCTTTTTTGGATGATGCAAATGTGTGATCATGTTTCTTAAAGGTTTCAAACAAGGATGTGGGCACTTTGCGTGTATCGGCCATCTTAGATTTCTATTTGAGGGTCGTTCTTTTTTGAGCCAGTGTCAGAAAAGGCGATTTTATTACTGACTTAGTCATATTTGTGCCTTCATCTTTGAACTCTCTGTCAATCCAGGTTTGAATTTGGGGGTCAATCTATATTCTCTCAGTTTGCTCTAAATCTTCATCAAACAAAAAAGTGGACATATTGAGAAACTCTTCTAAGTCAGATTCTTCAGTTAGAGTGGTATGTTTTATGCTCATATTTCTTTCTTCCTTCCCATTTTGTAGTAATGGTGAGTCTTCAGAATCGACTAGACTTTTACTCTTTTTATTAATCACTCTCCTTGGAGATGCAGGTGTCATTGTTAGATTGCACACAGCATTTATTTCATCATTGGATTTTCCTCTTTTCCCTTGTATGTTTTCATTGTTGAACAGAAATGTGTTCTTTTTGTCATATATTTTTCTATTTTTGCTTTTTTGGAAGATTTGGTAAGGATTTTCCAACACCCTTATAAGATCTTGGGCCTTATTCCGAGAATGGAGGTAATCATGGCGCGTAAAACCAGGCATTAAGGAAGGGACCCACTAAGGGAACTCGGAATAGGGCGCAAAGGGATTACCGGCACCAGTGTCCTTACCGGTGCCCGGTATTCCTTTGCGCCCAACTTGTAATGAGGCCCCTTGATTTTTTTCCAGCGGTATTTGCACCAGAGACGGTTGTTCTCCTATTGAATCAAATTCAGACGGTTTCCCATCTCCAGCCTTCACCGGCAATTGATCAGAAGTCACTTTTCTAAGGCCTGCATTTTTCTTCTGTGGTAATTGTATTTCATCCGTATGAACTTCCCTCGATGAGGAAATAATTAATGCCTCAGAGAAATCTTATTCAGGAGCCAGGTGAGAATCATTTTTATCTGTGTTGTTATATTTATCTTGAGACACCAATGTCAAGCCCATCACTTGTTCCCCTTTTCTTTCTTTTAAGATCTGTAGTAGTGAGACTCAAATTATTTTTGTATCTGCACGCTCTATTTCCAATGATCCGTGAAGTTTCTTTTGAAGTCGAGAAGGAGTCTCTGCCACATGGTCCACTCTTGTTTGTGGATATAAATGAAGTTATAAATGATTCTACGAAGATTAATTTGGAGTGGAACATTGCTAGTAGTGGTGACTGGTCTTTGGAGTTGTCATTAATGTTTTCATCTAGGTTAAAAAAAAGGGGCTAACACAATAGACAAAGAAGTAACAGTGCAATTGAAATGAAGCACCATAATTTAATTTTGAAGAAGCTCAATTTGTTGTAAAAAAAAACAGACTCTTACGAAGTTGATGAAGATAAGGATGATGCATGTTAGTGGGAGAAATGGGTGTCACATGGTTATCACATTCAGAGTTAACACATTCCCAGTTAGAGTATCAGAATCCTTTATAAAGTGCTGAAAGATTTCCTGTCACAGGTAACTGGTGCATCCAACAAGACGGCTGAACTTTTCAAAATCTGTCAGGAACTAGCCAAACCTACCACAGTCTCCTCCTCCCCTCTTCCTTCCCAAGCCCTCTGCAACGCACTGGCCACAAACTTTGCCCCCAAAACTCAAGACATCCTGAAAAGCTTTGTTACTCACCCTCCCAAACTATCACACACCCCCTTGCCTCCCTTGCCCCCTCACGTTCCTCCTTCACCCCTGTCACGCCTGAAGAAGTCACCAGAGTTGTTTACTCCATTAAGGTCTCTTCCAAACAGATTTCCCCTTGCTCATCCAGAACCATCGAGGACAACATTGGCTCTCTTGCCCCCACACTTGCTGATCTTTGCAACCACTCCTTTGCCATTTTATCTTTCCCTCCAAGCCTCGAGTACTCCCTTGTGTGCCCCCTCCTTAAAATACCATCAGCAGATCCTACATGCCTAGTGAACTACCACAATATTTCCATCACCCACTTCCTGGGGAAACATCTGGAGAAGTTGGCCTCACATCAACTCAACTCTCACACTGAACTTGTTGGTGGTGTCCACAACCATCAATCTGGATTCTGAGCATTCAGAGGCATGCAAATTGCTTTTCTGAACACCTGTGAAGAACTGATTGCATCTCTGGATTCCATCTCCCCAACTGTCCTCATCCTACTTGATCTCTCCTCTGCCAAGACTCCATCCTCATACAAAGGCTCCACAACACTCTTGGTATCTCGGAACAGGAACTGGACTGTCTGACCTCTTTCCTAACTGATCGTTCCTCCCAAGTCATCTTGGGCACCTTCTCCTCTCCTACTTCCTTCTCCAACTGTGGTAATGCCCTGGGTTCAATCCTCTCCCCTAAGCTCTTTAACATCTACTTTACTCAGTTGGCACTCCTCATCTCCTCCTTCTGCCAAAACTTCCAGCATTACGCAGATGACACACACATCTTTTTCAAACAGCCTGCTGACCCTCTTGCACCTTCCATCATGCCTGACTGCTTTCTGCCAGCCAGGCCTGGTGCACTTCCAATGATCCTTGCCTCAATGCCAGCAAAACTGAGATCCTTCCCATTGGGTCCCCTCCTCCTGCAATCTTTTCTTCACTCAGGCCTTCCTCCATGGGCTCTCCCCCTGCTCCTTCTTCTGAAGCCAGAAACCTTGGAGTCATCTTCGACTCCTCCGTCTCATTCCTTCCTCACACTCAGGGCATTGTCAAGAAATCCCACATTCAGCTCTTCCTTCTCAAAGGAATTGTACATTTTCTCACTTTCCCCCAGAAGCTCAATGTTACTGGAGCCCGTGTTCTCTCCAGGCTTGACTATTGAAACCGCCTCCTCCTGAATCTAGCTTCTTCCACTCTCCAGACCCCTCCAGCTAATCCAGCATAGAGCAGTGACACGCACGTATCCTTGGCCTCAAGCACAGGGGCTGCATCTCTCCTGCCCCAAAAAGTCTTCACTAGTTCCACAAGGATTTCAGGGGCCTGGGATCACACTATCTGCAACTCTTTCTTACTAAATATTCTCCCTCTTGACCTCTGTGTTCCTCTGGCACCAACTCTTTGTGTGTAAAGCATTTTGTTAAACAGAGGGCAGGAGGTGGATCGCTTTTCTCGGATGTCTCTCTTCTCTGGAACTGCCTCCCTCTCCCTTGTCGTCTTGAGCAGGACTTTCTTAAATTCTGTAAACTCCTCTAGACTTTTCTCTTTACCTCCTCCTTCCCCCTTCTCTCCTCTGCTAATCTCACATTTGCTTCGATTGGGTACCAGGACCATTATGCATCCTGGGGCCCTGACCTCCCACAGCAAATCACCTCCAGCTTCTGTCTATCCTCAGCACTTGCCTCGGCACACCCGCTGTACTGGAGGCTTGCACTTACCTTACCATACACTTCACCTGCTGCTCACCCACAAGCAAGGGAACCCCAGCACCTACCCCACTACCCATTCCCTCTGCACTTGCAGAATCTGAATACTCACAAGGCATAGCAGGTTTGTCCTCTTTTTCACCCCCATTGTATTTATTATTTTATGTATTTGAATCTGTCTCATCCCCATGTGCCCTCCCTGTTGCCCTGTGGGAGCTTTGAAACAGAATGTACTTGCTGTATAAGCGCAAGCGAACAATAAAATAAATAAATGGATGTTGATGAAAGGGGCTCTTGATTTAAACGGTTCAGCCCTATTTACAATTTGTCCACAGAATGTGACACAATTGCCATGGTCAAGTTTAATTGGTACAAGTTTGCATGGCAGCAGATAATCTTTGACTATTGAAGGCCATGTTCAATTTGGGCCCGAAAGTCCCCTCTTTGCCACTGTGAGAAACCTAAAGGTGTCTCTCTAGCTTATCCTCAGAGATCTGTCATCCAGGTGGCCAGGACATGGCCATCAGTATTGGATCTAGTTGCTGTGGACGGACCAGTGAGAGAGGATCATCTTGATGGTGGGTCCTCGGGGGAGTGGGAGTGCAACATCGACGGGTGAGACACAGAGTCCCCTTCCTTTCACACCTTTTCCCCATCCTCTCATGTAAGATATTCAAAATCACTGCCCCCACTTTTCCAACCTGAGCACTTTCGCACATCACAAAGAACAACAGACTAACACCAGAGCCGTTTACCTGCCATGTCCCAATACAAGGGTCAGACAATGTCAGGCAATTCCTCAGAATTACACACACCTGACAGCCCTTCCCCTTCCCCACAAGGTAAAAGGTGGAGCCTGACAGTACAGTACGAGCATGGCAGACAGCATGACTAGACAGCTAATCAGGCACGGCAGTTCAAGAGAAGGAGAAAGGTGGCAGGATTCAAGAAGGTGGTGAGGAGAGAAGTGACCTTGACCTTTTCGTCCCGGTAATGACAGCGCTGTTGTCACTGTACCGCCATACTCATAATGATGCCCATTAAGATTTGTGAAGAAAGAAATGTCACAGTAAACCCAACCGAGGGACGCTTAGATCGAGAGGGGTCAGCACCCCGTAGAGGGGGACTCAAGGGTGGAGAATTCTCACTGTAAGTGAAATGAAGAAACAAACCTACATTTGTTGAAGGAACTTTTGTTTTATTATTTTGAACACATCAGGTCCGCGAGAGCAAGAGACTTTCAAGTGAAACAAGACTTGGCTATCGACGGCCCTGATAGTTGAAAACTGAACAGTCATCTCGTGTTGGGAAAGCTCGCAAGTGTGCTAGGCTCCACCATCCCACCTTAACCCATGCTCAAAACATCGGGAATGGATAACCAGGCTTGTGCATCCTGACGTATAATTTGAGGACACTTCTTTCTTTTCTTAAGAAGTATCCCCCAACCCTGTTTGTATTAGTTGTAAGGTTTGCTAATAGGTTTCTTAGTATAGGCCCTTTTATTTGACACAACGTCACTAGGACTGCCTTATTTTTCATTTGATGGTTGACGCTTGTTCCCATCTTAGATTGAGGTTTAGATAATGCATTTTTCCAACCTGCATACAGCATTCATTGTGCAATAAACACCCTTGAACTGTGATCACTTGTCTCTGTTGTACTTGTTGCCACCATGAGTTCTTCACATCACCCACATTACAGTCTCTCAGTAGAAAAGTGCCCAACGTAATCTTGATCCCACATTGCAGGGTGTGCACGGGCTGGGTTAAACAATCTGCATTTATAACAGAACTCTTATTTGTTATAGAAGCAATTTCCAAATCTTCTAGCATAGGTAAACCCACCATTTCAGTGTTTTGCCCCACTCCCTTATTTAAAGCTGTGACACTTCTTCAAGAACAACAGGTAATTGATTTGTTGGAATGTTGTACTTGAACAGTTTGCAAAACTGTTAATAAATGTACATTTTATGAATAAAGTTGTCACTTGAGTCTGAAAGAAAAGAACAACAGGTAACATCGGAGTGCATAATGCTTCGGATGAGGGGAGGAAGTCTGTCAAGAATTTAGGAGACTTCTTGGCCCCATAGTACATTTGCAAGATCCACACACTCCATACCGACCTCAGAATCTTGCTTCCTTTGTATTAGCAAGGGGAAGAAAGCCTCCATCAATCAGCCTGAACTGGCATCTTGTTTACAGTATCCTCGACACCGGAGTGGAATTCTTTGTCATCTCGTGACGTTTGATTGATGTATGCTTAGATGATGGTTTCCACCTTACTCTTGGCAAATCTTTTCTGAGTGTCACAGAAGAGTCTCCAAACCTCTGAAAACAAATAATAATTTCAATCACGCGAATCCCACTCAGTCCCCCCCGTCCTATTCAGTTTGTCAGACTATGTAATGAGAGAACCCACAGAGGCAATGGAGCCCCTGGGACACAGATTAGACTCTACAGCACTGTGCAATGCTCCACTAGGTACTCATAGTTGTAAAGGGTCACTCCTCCTTCTCAAGCTGGACAGGGACAGCAGACTCTCGCCACAGTAAGGAACACAGAGAACACTCCCAAGCACTTCGCAAGGCTGCGCTACGGTGTAATGTTTTTAAAGGCTAACTTCTCCTCCTTCATGATAGACATGGACAGCAGACTCTTGCCACAGTAAGGAACACCGAGAACACTTCCCAGCACTCTGCAATGCTATGCTAGGGAGTAATGTTTTTAAACACTCACTCCTCCGCCTTCACGATAGACCTGGACATCAGACTCTTGCCACAGTAATGATCACCGAGAACACTCCCCAGCACTCCGTATTTATATTTCAAAACCGTTTGTGGTTGCGAGGTGCTAAATGGGAAATGTATAAAAAGCAAATGCTGCTTTGGCAGAGTTTCATGATTTTAGCATTCATTAAAGTAAAACGTGATAACTAGGCCACATAATTTCCCCAAAATGGGATCTCTCAATTGAAAACATTACTTGTCACCTGGTGGCAAACGGATGTTCCGTACATGCAGAGCAATGTAGACATACACTGGAAAAGCCAATAGTGTTGGCGTTTCTATTTGTCCAGTGGATTTCACAACTGTATACATGAAAAGGGGTTGCCCATTAAAGAATGGGCTCAGCTGAAGGGCCAGTCATCATGTGATTGCTGTTATCCTTTCATGTCTAATTAAATACTTATAGCGTTGTAAATAGACAGTTCAGGCACAGGAAAGAGAGAGAGGGGGGAGAGATAGACAGAGAAAAGGAGAAATAGAGAAAGAGAGCGAGAGAGAGGGGAAAGAAATAGAGAGACAGAGAGAGACAGACAAATGGAGGGAAATATGAAAAAATAGATGAAGCTGTCCAGAAGTGGAAGAAAGTGGGAGACTGTGATTGTGACTGATTGGGAGACTGTGTCTGAGACACAGTTTGGATCAGATGAAGAACTAGGATGAACAAGAAGGACCAGGATGAATGAAGACTTGGGTGAAGCTGAAGTAGTATGAGGTGCTAGTAATGAGAAGTCGCCTTGGTGGAAATCTCTCATTGCATTACTATTGTTGGCTTAATGAATAAACAAAGGTCATCATATTTTTTTCTCAAATTCTAGAAGCGTAAATGGCTCCTGTGATCTTTTTGTGGTGGACAAACACATTGTTTACATCCTAGTCATCCATGACTATTTCTTTTAATTTGGAGAGAAAATTAGAAAACATTGGGCCTCATTACACGGTAGGCGGTGGACCAAAGTGCTATTAGCACCTTGGTCCATGCTGGTAAAAAACCGGCACGCCTTTGGTGGAAAGGGGAATTACCGCCCTATTCCAAGGCTGGCGGGCCGGTAATTCCCCCTTCCACCATTGCCCTTCCCCATTCCCATTTTTGCCCATAGGGCATAATGGGAATGGGGAAGGTGCTAATTACGGTACCGCAAATTTGCGGTGCCGTAATTAGCACCAAGGTCCCTTAGCGGGTTGGTTTTTAACGCCTGCTAAAAGCAGGCGTTAAAGTACCAACCCGCTAAGGGACCTCGTAGTAAGGCGGTAAGGGTTAACGGTCACCGGTACCATTACCAGTGACCGTTAACCCTTACCGCCTACCGTGTAATGAGGCCCATTGTTTTGAGATTAATAATAATAAACATTGACACTGCTCTTCTAGCCTTATACGTTATAGATAGGCAGGTTCTTAAATTGAATAGTTTACCTCCTCTTACTGTGAATTCTTCTATGTCTATTGTTTGTTCCATGAATCCCACTTTTTTCAGTGAATAATTTTTTAATTATCTCTATTTAATTTTTCTCTTCACTCTGTTTTTTTTTTCAATATTGCTTTCAACAAGTTCCTGTTCTGCCTTAAAAAAATGATTGGCTAAAAGTATTGCTCTTTCTTTGATCAGTAAATTTCATCAGAAATGTGTTTGAACACTTTTGATCAGACACAGTTTTCTGCAGCTATTTCAATCTGGTGTTCTAGCTGTCTTTCTCTAAGAGTCGATTTCTTTGAAATACTGTATCAGGGAGATCCTGTATCAATGTATTACTGGTTGCCTTTGATATGATCAACCATGGGATTCCCCATTGCATCATACCAGAACACATGAAGATTGTGGGCCCTGATCTGGATTGGCTTTTTTACTTCTTACTGGTAGATCCCAGTAGGTTCAGGTTTGCCCCTCCAGGTCTGACTTCCTTCCCATGCTCGGTGGAGCCAACTTGATTACACTATTTATATGGAGCCACTGGGAGAAGTAGGGCTGGGTGACAGGGTTTCACTTCACCAGTGTATGGATGATACCAACTTCATCCTAGTGTGTCTTTTGCAATGAACGTCCTTTAACTTCGAGATACCTTTTATGCCACCAAATATTAGATATATTTCCACTCACTCAAACAAAATCTCTATCAGAATATCTGCTATTCAATTCCTCAGAGTCCATGCCCTGAGTTCAAACCTAATACTGTTGTCTTTCTTTTATTGGTAATTCCCCCATATTTGTTCCTGATGTGTGCTCACTTGGCTTCAATCTTGACTAGTGATAAATCTTAAATCTTGCCTGGTCAAGTTTATCAAGTACTGTCTCTGCCAATTGGCTTTGATGTGGCCAATTAAACCTTCCATGCATCCTTATTTGTCCAAACCATGATGTTATCCATACTAGATGGAATTCATGCTGTTTTGGCGGTTTTAACTCCCTCTGCATACATAACACAAAAGGACATTGTATATTCAGCAGCTCACCTGATCAGCGGAGCAACTGGTTTATGATACTTTTCATGGTTGCACTACCATACTTCTAGTCCCAAATGTAGACTAGCTCTGTATTCTAATCAATCGTTCTACTGCTTCTCCAAAAGTGTGGAATTCTTTACCGCCTGATGTTTGTTTTGCTATAAACCTTTTGTCTTTTCAAAATGTGTTAAAAGGATTTTTGTTTTAGGGTGGCATATCCTTTGCTTCACTGTTTTCTTTAGTTTTCTTTTGACTTCATTTGTATTGTATTTGTATTGATTTGTTTCTACCAGTTTGGAAAGGGTTGTGGTTCTGTAAATATAACTTGTATTGCTATTATTTTAATTTTTAAATAGGTAAATATTGCCCTCTTACCTACTGGGGCTAGGGCGTGCATTAGAATTATTTGTATATAACATGAACAAATACCTAATGCAGGACTAAGGAGGTGGCCTAGGTAGAATGTCTAGGAAGAGGACGAAGACAAATTAGGATGAAGGACTACAACTAGTGCTTAATTTGTGGGGGTGTTGTCCAGGATTTATCCCTAGGACTTATTTCTGAGAACCTCTACTTATTGTCTCAGTCTGAATTCAATTATGATGTGGCATTTTGCCAACTTTTAACTGTCAGTCAATCTTAGTCACACAACAAGCAACAGCAGTGTTTGCCACACACAGGCACATGCAGAGGGCTTGATAGACTGGAAATGTCCCCTTCTTCTTTTGATATGCAGCTAGCAAGCGGTTCAACAATATGGAGGTATCTGCCAGGCCACCAACTCACTAAATCTTAAACCGCATTGTCAAATGACTGTGAATTGTGCTACACTATCATCAGTGCCATTAGTGGAGTTGACAGGCACTCACCATAGAGCGAACAACAAGACAATGATCAGCCAACTGCACCACCAGAGAGAGAAAAGAAGGGATAATTCATGGGCAGATTAGAGTGGCTTGCTGAGTGCCCACCCAAAGAAGAAAATCACTGATAATTTGATCTGCTTTGTCCATTTCTTTATTATATTGAGACAGCACTTTTGCTCGTTTTTTGTGGCTGGAGATTCAAAATGTTCCACTTGCCACCTATAGAATCAGAGGAAAGTGATACATTGTATATGGCTAAAGAAGCTGTTAAACATTTGGTGTCTCATTTCAAGACATAATTACTGTTATGTTATTTTGTTTGGTATTTGTAAACCACACATCTGACATGGGTGGTGCACACATCACCCCCTCAATGAGCTAGTGGGATTTGCAGCTGAAACCCCAATTAAGTTGCCAATGTGGGGAGCATCAGTGGGTGGGAGCAGCAGTAGATGTTGAACTGCTGCCCTTACACAGTACAGGTGTGCTCGAAAATATTTGTCCAGGGTACTTATTTATTTACAAATTTAGCACTGACTAGGAAACACAGTCTAGGATGTAGGAGGAGGGCAAGGATGAATGAAAAGTGGCAGGACTATTGATAAGGATGAAGAAGGGCTGGCATAAGAGAGAAGGACCAGGATGAATATGACAGACTAGAATGGGGGATTCAGGATTAGAATGAAAGGCAAAGGGGAAGAACCAGGACAAAGGGAAAGAGCAAGAATGAAGGGGAAGGAATGAACATAGGATGATGGAGTGGGACAAAGGAGAAGGACTAGAATGACAGCGAAGGAGTGGGTTGGTGGGTGGTCCAGAGGAAAGAGCATTGCTAGAATGGATGAGGAGGACTGGGATGAAGGTAGAGGACTGGGTCAATGGTGAAGGACTAGTATGTAGAAGTATAATCACTAAGTACTATCGAGAACAAGTATGAGAAATGACTATGATGAACAAAAATTACTATGATGACAGTAAATGGCTATGATGAATGACTGTAATGAAGGAGAAGGACTTTAAGTAAGGACTATGTTATGTTATTTTGTTATTTTGGCAATTATATAGTGCCCTATATATCATTGGTATGATCTCAAGGCACTTGTGGTTAAACGCCCTTGGAGACGGAGACGGTAGTCCACGTCAGTCGAGAGAGTAGTGTAGCATACAGTGCTTGGGTGCACTCGATATGTGTGCAGCCAGTTTGATTTGCGTGATGATGGCTGCATCCTAACGCTACGTGTGGTGGTAGTGAGAGATCAGTTGAATGTGTGCAGACAGGTGGTTGGTCTCTGAGACTGCATTCTGGTGGCATTAGGCCTGTGTAGGATGTTTATGTATGCAGCTAGGCCGATTTTTTCATGGGGTCTAGCTGCGATCTAACAGGTTGTCGAGGGGCTCGTGTAAAATTGTTTGTAGGTGTGTAGCTAGGCCGAAATTGATCGAGGGATATCGCTGCGCTCTACTGTTTGTTGGTGTAAAGTGGAGAGTGAGCAAAGTGGTATCAAAGTGGTAGGAGAGGTGAGTGTCTGGAGCGGATGATGACAAAGGGGAAGGACTATGATAAAGAAGGAGGATTATGACAAAGGACTGTGATGAAGGAGAAGGACTATAATGAAAGCCTATGATGAAGGAGGAATTGGGTAAAGGACTATGATGTAGGAGAATGACTATGTAGACAAGAAGAACTATGATGAAGGACTACACTTAAGGACTATGATAAAGGAGAACGACTGGTAAAAAGAATATGATAAAGGAGGAATGCATTAATGGGCTATGATGTAGGAGAAAGCAGTATGATGATGGAGAAGGAATGTGATGAAGGACTTCTCTGAAGAACTATGATAAAGGAGTAAGACTGGTGTGAATGTTTATAATGAAGAAATTGAATTAGTATCAATGACTATGACAAAGGAGAAGGACTATGGGAAAGGACTATGGTGATTGATTTAGGAGTGTTACGGTGGGTACACCGGTAAACCAGTATAAATACTGCTCACACTTTAATTTAGTCATAATAACTGTCATCTTGCTCATGCCATGATACCATATTGGTGCTGTTGGCTAGCCTGCTTTTTCCATTTCTTCTGCACATTCACACGAAGGCTGCATGGAGCACAGTATGGCTTCTCTATGACCCAAGCTGGGAGGCACAGTATAGCGTGCATCTTTTGTATGGGAGCTGCGTGTGTTGGAGCTCCACTACGCAAATATCACATCTGCATATCCTGGAGCCATAGGTTTGTTGTTTTACCCAATCGTATGTTTAAAAGCATAAAAAGTGCTCCTTTGATGGTGCTTCCCATTGATAGCACCCACACTTCACAGGGCCTCCAATGTGTTTTGGAGAGGATGGCTGCATGCTCTGCGTTTGTTTTCAGGAAATGCAAGTTGAAAGTAAAAGTGAATATTTTTTTCATGTTCAGTAATACATTAGCTGTTGGAGAGTGGGATAGAGCAGCCTGCTGCTTAACAATCCCTCCCCAAGAGCCTAACTAATGTAACTATGTTGCCCTGCATTTGCAGCACACTTTAGAAGAGCTCTGTCAGTGGCACCTGTGGTGGCTTAGCTGCTTGGGCTTCACGGCTGGGCAAAGGCCAGTGCAGTCTTACTGTTGTGGGCACTACTGTGTCTGAACTCCACCCTACATGCCCGCCAGTGCCTGGCGAGTATAGCCTGTATACAGGTTTTTAAAGTGCAGGTGATAGCAGACCTAAGAGGATATTTTCCTGTCAGCAACGTACACACACTGAGGTTTACTGAACTCGAGCGGACACATTTAAAGAATGGGAAGGCTTGGGGTAGGTTTTGGGCTATAAGCTATTTTGAAAGCTTCTAGTACACATGAATTGTTATGTCTGCAGAGACATGCCAGGTAAATGGCTCACAGAGACAGTTTTTTTTTTAATTTCCTGTGCAGTGAAGGCAATTTATGTATGCCTGAGGAAGAGGAATTTGCACTTGTTCCCCTTAAACAACAGGGGCAGGGGCAGGAGTGTCATTTTGACCTCAACGATATTCTGAAACAAACACTTTCCTAAATCACTGGGTACTTCAGGGCTTTTGGCTCCTCTCGTGTCGGGCTCAGGCTTGGTGAAGTGTAAGCATGCATCTTGCAAAATTAGCAAGTGCTGCTCACTTCAAAGTGGAAAGGCCGCCTCATCATCACCGAATCCTTGATTGGGAGTGGCAGTGGACAGGCAAACGTATTGGCAGGCATGGGAGAAGGAGGGATTCTTAAATATGAATGCTGCAAAGACAGCTCAGGTTAGGCAACAGTTGCTGAGATGATATATGTTTCGACCTATCTGTAATCTCGTGCCTTTTTTCTAATTCCTGTATGGCTTCTTCACTTTGTTTGGTGTGGGAATTCCTGCTCCCATAGCAACAATTAAAGTGTGGTTATGATGTGATATGATATGATGTGATAATATGAGTCATTTATGTCATGCCTGTACACAAGTGTTTCTAGGCGCGAACACTTGGTGTGCCCCAAAAGTGAAAATCAACAGCTGGCACCCATCTTGGTAGCATACAGCAGACTGTGTAAATAGCTTGCATCACTGGCTAAAGTCTCTCAGGAACGCATAGTTGCCAACATGACACATTGCAATCCGTAGGTGCTTATCCAATCCTGTTTTTCTTTGCATACTGGGACTTGTAGTACGGATTTTATAACAGCAAAAGTGGAACTACAAGTCTCAGATGCAAAGAAAAAAACAGGACGGATAAGCTCCCTACAGATTGGAAAGGGTCATGTTGGCTACTATGTGAATGGAGAGTGCTACTTGCAACTGCTTTTATATTAACTACATGTAATAGTAGGTCAAATTCCCATGACAGAGGATCTAGCACCTAATAAGTAATTACAATACGACATCCTTGGGCAATAACATTTGTCAGGAATGTTGTGCCACTTCCTTATCCCCCCAACACACCAGCCAGAAAATAAACTGCTGAGTAAGTGTTATGACGCAGATGAATGTGTCAGTACTACTTTCTGCCCCAACCCTGCCCCTGTACCGTAAGGGCAAGACATGTTGCAAACTGAGATAGCCTTAGCACCCGATGAACTTAGGGGTGGTTGATGATATGAGTTAAAGCTGAGTTCCATGGAACAACATCATTTACTAAAATGAATAAACATGTAATCTGCCATAAAGGATTAGTTAGTCAGAATACACAGTCAGGGACACCATCAAATGGCAGACATGCAAGAGGAAAATATGCTGCTATACTTTGTAAATATGTTTTTGTATTTTTGTTTTTTATTTGTATATTATTTATATAGCGTAACTAGGCCCGAGGGCAACTGGGCGCATATCTTGGCAAAGGGTGCAAAATTACAGTGCAGGTTACATTTTGGCATAGAAACAGTATAATGTACAAGAGTATCTACAGTCACAGAGTAAAAGTACTAATTACAAAGTGCACAGCGCAATATCTACAAGTAGCGAGGAAATATACAAGCAGAGGTAAAATATGAGCCTGTAATACAATGGTCGGTTAGACACATTAGAAAACTAACCATAATTTGGTTCTTTGTTTGAAAATGGAAGGGGAATGTACGGATCTAATAGGTGCGGGAATGGAATTCCAAAGTTTGGAAGGCAAGGACAGGGAAGCTGATTCCCCAGCTTTCTGCAGTTTGTATCTGTGGATGGTCAGAGCGTGTACTTGAGCCGATCTGAGTAGACGGGTAGGTGTGTAGTGCGAGAAGCGCGTGGAGAGAATAGGTGGGGGCCTGGTTGTTCAGACATTTGTGTGTGAGCGTGAGTGATTTCAGCGCAATTCTTTGTGTCACTGATAGCCAGTGTATACATCTCCTAGTCTCAGAGATGTGAGCGATCTGGAGATGTTGAGGGCAGCTCTAATTGCATATTTTTGTGTAACCTGCAGCTTGTTCAGGTTATGTTGGCTAGACCCAAATATAGGGCATTACAATAATCTAGTTTGGACATAACCAGTGCCCTGGCTAGAATCATACAGTTTCTGTGGTGTGAGGAAAGGGGCGGCACGCTGTGATAAGCTTACATGTGTAAGCGGATGCCGAGACAACTGAATTGGTTTGTCTGTTGAGTGATAAGGTGGAGTCAAGGTAAATTCCTAACGTTTTGATGTCAGAGGCGACTTGATATGTTACCATCGATAATGAACGTCTTGAAGGCAGGGTCAAGTCTGTTCAGTCGTTGTTGGGAGCCCAGGATGAGGAGCTCTGTCTTATCGTCGTTAAGACAAAGCTCATGCTGGGCCATCCAAGGTTGGATGACTTGATAAATGTCATTCAAGGCTTTTGTATCCACCAGGTAGTCTCCTGTGATTGGGATGAGTATCTGGGTGTCATCGGCGTAGTTGGTGTAGGTGACACCCAGATAATCAAGGACATCAAACAGTGGTTTAGTGAAGACATTATATAAAGTAGGTGAGGTGCATGAGCCCTGGGGTACCCCGCAAGGCACCGGGATAGGTTCTGCAACAGCTGTGGGTGAGGATACCCTCATTTGCCTGTTGTCCAGGAAGGAGCTGATCCATTTGGTAGCTTTAGTGGAAAAGTGGACGGCAGACTTCAAGTGGCGACGGAGGATTTCATGGTTGACCAGATCAAAAGCTGCGCGATAGGTCTAGGAGTAATAGTAGGGCTAATTTGCCATTATCTTTTAGGTCCTCAATTTGGGTTTTCTAAATCTTGTAGTGCTGTTTCCGTCCATGTTTGGGGCGGAAACCAGATTGTCTTGAGCCAAGCAAGTTGTTGTTGTCTAAGTATTTTTGAATTTGTAAGTACGGTGCCCTGTCCAAAAATGTTCAATAAGAAGGGGACCGTGGTGATCGGTCTGTAATCGTGGGGATACTAGGGTCCAGTGTAGTTTTTTTTAGCAGTGGGATGACCCAGGCGTCCTTAAGATTATCGGGAACAATGCCCGAGTGGAATGAAGAGTTGATAAATCAGTGATGAAAGGTGCAAGCTCATGTGCAGATTCCTTGATGATAGGTGCGGGACAAGAGCCACCTTGACAATTGGAAGGTTTCATTTGCTGATGAATGCTTTCCACCTCATTAATGGTGAGAGGGGTAAAGCTAAAAGGGGTGTGTGTAAATGGGGGTTACTAGGTTTAGTGGAAGGCAAATTGCTATTTTGTAGGCAGTTTGTTTAATATTAATTTTGGCCTGTAATGTGGATATTTTATTAAGGAGAGCTTTTTGAATGTTTTCGCACCAGGTGCTGTCCTTAATGCAGTTATCCGGGGTGGAGGATGGGTTTTCTAATTCTTTAAGAATTTTGAATACCTCCTTGGTGTTGGATTCCGCCTGTGAGATACGTTGGTTGTAGGTCTCCTTTTTGGCTAGTAGGATTGCTTCCTTGTAATTAAGGGTTGCTAAAAAGAGGTTGTCTTTGTTTGACTCGCTGGGTAGGCTTTTCCAAAGTGCTTCAGTGCTCCGCTTTACTTTGCGGAGTTTTCTAAGGTAAGGCGTGAACCAAGAGTTGAGATGTGCACGCTGTTTAGGTTTCCTAGTTTTGAAGGGTGCTATAGTGTTGATAGCTTTGAGCATGGTTTGATTGAAGATGTCCACCATGACCGTTGGGTCGTCTGGTGAAAGGGCAGGATTATTGAGAATGGGCAGGATCAAGGGTATAAGTTTGGCCTTGGTGATATCCTTTTTGTTTCTGGTAGGGATGGATGGTGCAATGATGGGTTTGATGTGGGAATCTATGGTAGGTATATCAAAAATGATTATTTGGTGGTCAGACCAGGCGCAAGGGTCGTTAGAGATGATGTGCATGTTACAGTTTAAGTCAGCAATCCAATCGAGCGTCCTCCCTTTGGAATGGGTAGGTCCGAGGATGCGATGAGAGAATCCTAGATTTGAGATATTGCTGGTGATCTCACTAGCATGAGAATCATTAGGGATCTGGAAGAAAGAAGGCATTTTCCTAACACAGAGGCTGCAGGCGGTCTCAGGATTAGCAAGACCTAGGAAGCCAAGGTGCAGAATTTTACAAAAACAGATGTATTCTAAAAACTTGTGCAGAGCCCAGACAGTAGCTCATGGCAAGAGCCAAGGTCAGAAACTTAGTTGGGAATAATATATGAACGGAACACAGGCACAAGATAACAGTTTCCAGAATGAGAAACGTGGACTCCCACAATTAATTCATTTTAATAAGAGCACAAACAACCATTGATGTCCAGCTGCACTATATCAGTAAGCCAAAAAGGCTATAGACAAGTAACCGACTAGTGTCCCCAGTGGCCACAACATGCACAGTAAAATTAGCTAAAACATTAATAAATAGAAAGAAATCTATATATTGCCCAGAAATAAGAAACACTGGCTATTCATTATGAGCCACACCATGATAGGACACCTGCAGAACTCCCTCAGTGTACACGCCGACACCAGACAGCACACACGGCCAAGTTCAAAGGAGAAGGAGGGCATCATCGCCTCAGGATAACCAGGAGTATTTATTTATTGGAATTATGCCAGACTACAGAATTCTCTCCCCCCACTTGTGTCCGCTCATATCTAGATGCCTTGTCAAAGTGTCCAAAGTTGGTGAGCTAGAAGCCAACCAATGATAAGTCCCCCTTTCCACTTGCTACACCACCTACAATGGATAATGCCAACCAATTAGCTGCCCTCTGATGATGCATAAGAAATAGTACCAATAGGAGGATGGTTCCAGGTGTAGTCATCAGATAGGCATTGACCAATAGAGTAACTAACCCCAACATATTCTACATGTAACTTGAACCCTTAACCAACCAAACTTCCTAGGTTTTGAAAACTGATGGTATAATGTTAAATCATTGCTGATGCAGTTGTGGTACAAAACTCACCTATAACCATTGAAAACGTTAGAACAAGATGTTTGTAAGTGGTCCAAGTGTTAGGCAGAATCACCTGCAGTACCCTTTGGGAATACTACAGACAATTAGGACTACAAGTGTAAGCACAATTTCACCTTTGGTACAAGCCTGTACTACACAGTAAAGTGGTAGCAATGGCTGAGCAGCCAGACTTATCTCAAGAGTTTAAAGTGAGCAGTAGAACAAATTACACAAAGGACCAACAAATACAGTGATTCAAACAAACACTGATTCAAGGTTTCTTGGTAAAAGAATATACATTAATTTACTCAGTCAGTTAGAACACATTACACTAGCATAAGCAGCTCAAGATCACACAATAATACACCATAAAAATCCAACCGGTAAGTCAATGAACAAGTTTAGCGCCAAAATGAAGTGGGAGCTGAATGGCACTTCAGATACTTAATAAAGATGGGAAAAGACAAGGTTCTAAGAATAGACAGCCCAAATACATTCATAGGCAGAGCAAAGGGTTTCAGTTAAATACAACCAGCAATTCTTCTCAATAGGCCTGGGCCAAAGTCAATAGTTCAGAGTCTTTTGTATATGATAGCACAGTCCTGGTTTGTAACAGTTAAGTCTTTGCCACAGATTTTTAAAGGATTTGGCTAGGCGAAAAGGTTGACGAATGTTAAGGGAAGGACAAGCCTTCGTAGTTGAGGAAAGTTTAACGCACTTTCTCGATGGCCGAAAAGATTTCCGGACCGCGTTTGCACAGTACCTTGTCAATGAAGAAAGCTGTAGCTGAGTCAGTTGTGTCTGGCAGTTCGAGCAGATCTCGCTGTTCCTGAGCTTCAGTCGTGGGGACAAGAAGGAGGATGTCGGGAGGTTCCTGCATTGCCCAGGAAAGAGGCCAAAAGCTGTAGCAAGACTTTGGTTTAAGGTGTGAGTGCCTTAAAGTCCACGAGCTGGTTTCCTTCCCTCTGGCTATCCGGTTTTCAACAGCACTCTGATGAAAATACGACCAGATGGGGATGGTGTCCCGGTGGCTTGCGAGTTGGTTGTTCCCACCAAACTCAAGGGAAGAAGTTAACCTTGAAGGGCTTCTTTGTCGTCGGAGTTTCAGGCAATTCGAACCTGCAACAGGGTTTCACCGGTCATCCAGGGGTTGCTGCAGTCCTCTTCCTTCCTCTCCTATTCAGTTCTTTCATTCCAGTGGTCGACTCTGCTTTCCAAGTCCCAGAAACCTGCTTTTAAATAGTTTTCCCCCATTCATTCCAGCCTGGCTGTCACTCACACAGCAGGGTGGCTGTCCTTGCTGGACAGCTAGCCGGACAGTCACGCCAGAGTGCATTTAGGTCTCCTAGGAGACTAACCAGAGGGAGTTTCGGGCACCTCCCTCACATCCTGTCCACCCCAGACACTCAGGAGCGAGAGAAGGGCTTCAGCATTGAAGCCTGCCAAAGGCCAGCAAACAAAGGGACCAAATCTGGTTTGGCGTACAGAGATAAACACAAAAAGGACCTTTCCTAAAAGAAATGGTGAAATAAGATGACCAGAGTCTGTTTTTACAGATAGGTCTTGGGCGCCATATTGAAATACATGGCTGACCCGATTTTTAGCTACCGTTGTTAGCGGTCGAGAAAAATCATGGTAGTTTGATTTAAACTACTGCCACCAGCCATTTAAAGTAGGAAAGGGTAACATTTTACTGTTACTTGAGTGTTTTGACTCAGGGGAAGCTAAGCAACCCCTCCAGCACTCTATAGTAAGATAGGGTGTGCTGGGGCAGTACATTCAAAGAGACTAGTAAAGTCAATTTAACTTTACATGCTCTTAGAGACGGGAGTCAGTCCCAGAGAGGGTAAACCTTGCGAAGTCTGAAAGACAACCCTGTGCCATTGCACTGAAGGTGCTGTGTGACACACAGAAAAAGATGATGTCTATGGAGTTGTTTTAAAAAAAAACTCCATAACCAAAGAACACAAAAGTAAACCACACATCAAGATACATGGAAGAGTGGGAAAAAAAGGCTCACACTCTTCCCAGGTAAAATAATCAAATCCTAGAAATCCAGTAAAGTTGCTGGGGGTCTCAAAAGTTAAGAAAAATTAGCACATATTCAGAATTCCCCCTAACACTCGTCACCCCCAGACTAAGGGACAGGAGTATTTAATCCACTCTTGGATGAATCTCCTTACTCCAGTCGGTCACACATCCTGGAGAGACCATCAGCATTTTGGTGGTGACACCCATACCTGTGTTCAATGGTAAAATCAAACCCTTGCAGGCTGATTGACCATATAGTATTTTTGGGTTTTCCCCTTTCATTTGCATCAACCATCTCAAGGGTTGGTGGTCAGTCTGAATCACAGACGTAGATCCAAACAAGTATGACCTAAACTTCTTCAGTGACCACACAATAGCAAACCACTCATGCTCAATGGTTGCCCACCTTGTTTCTGGTTCCTTCAGCTTTCTGCTGATGAAGCAAATGGGGTGCTCCCTAGCTTTCTCCTCCAGTTGACTAAGGACTGCACCTATACCTGTATTTGAAGCATCTGTCTGCACAATGAAGGTTTGGTTATAGTGAGGAGCTCTTAAGACTAGAGCTTGACAAAGGGCTTTCTTTAGCCCTTCAAATGCTTGAGTGCACCCCTCATTCCAACTGACCTTTTTAGGGAATGTGGGTAGGGGATCACATTCAAGGGAGCAGCTATGCTCCCAATAGTTCTCTATGAAGTTCCTATAGTACCCAGTGAGGCCTAATAAGGATCTCACTTGGGTTTGAGTAGTAGGGGTGGCCCAGTTTTGTACAGCTTGTACTTTGCTAGGCAATGGCCTGATTTCACCTCCTCTTACCTCATGTCCAAGTTAGACCACTTTACTCTGACCAATTCGACATTTACTAGCCTTTATGGTCAAATGGGCCTGCTTAAGAGCCTGCAAAACATATCCTATGTGGTCAACATGTTCTTGCCAAGTAGGGCTGAACACTGCAATGTCATCCATGTATGCCATGCAGAAGTCCTCCATCCCATTTAGAACTTGATTGACCATACTTTGGAATGTAGCAGGTGCATTCTTTAGTCCAAAAGGCATTACCTTAAACTGGTAGAGGCTTGCTGGGGCTGAGAATGCAGTTTTCTACTTGGCATGGTCTGTCAGTGCTATTTGCCAATAGCCTGAAATGAGATCAAATTCACCGAGGTACGTGGCTGAAGCAAGTTTATCCACCAGTTCATCTGTTCTCGGTAAAGGGTGGGCATCAGTCTTGGTGACTGCATTAAGAGCTCTATAGTCCACACAGAATCTCAACTCCTTGGATCCTGCCTTCGGTACTAGAACAACTGAACTAGACCATGGACTGGTAGAGGGCTCTATTACCTCGAGATGAAGCATCTTGTTGACCTCATCCTTTATGTGGGATCTTACATGATCTGACATCCTGTAACCTCTGTTTTTAACAGGTAAACAGTCACCAGTTTGCATATCATGCTGGCCCCCAAGGGGTCAAGCCTGGTGATAGTGAAAACAGGGAGGCAAACTGATTTAACAGAAACTTGCACTCCTCCTGTTGTTCAGGTGTCAAATAAGAAGAGAGATTAACTCCTTCTATTTTCTCATCTAAAGGCTGGCCTCCTCCTCTTGAGCTGAAGCTAGAAGCAAATCTCCCACTTCTGGTCTCGAGACATAAGCTTTTAAACGGTTGGTCTGAAAGACTCTGGGAGCCTAATTAGGATTGCCTAAATCCACCAGATAGTTGACCTCTCCAAGTTTACCCAAAACCTTGAAGGGTCCTATCCACTTGTCCTGTAAGGCCCTCTGCCTTGTAGGTACCATATCTAGAACTAGCTGGTCTTGAGTACACTCAACCATGTTGGCCTTCTGGCCATGCCAAGGTTTCACCAGAGCCTGACCTGCTTTCAAGTTATCTGATGCCTCCACCATCATGTGTGACATTCTCCTCCAGAGACCTATCACATAGTCAGTGACTATCACTGGCTTGGGGGAAGGAGCACTCTCCAACCCCTCCTTAATTAGGGCCAAGGGGCCTCTAACTGGATGGCCATAAAAAGGTTCAAAGGGACTAAATCCAACTCCCTCCTGAGGGACTTTTTTTATAAGCAAAGAGAAGGCATGGCAGTAGAAGGTCCCACTTTCTTGTAAGGGGTTCCTCTAAAGAACCTATCATGCTCTTCATTGTATGGTTGAACCTCTCTACCAATCCATTTGTCTGAGGATGGTAGGCAGTTCAGAACTTGTAAGTTACTCCACAGTTTTTCCACATGTCCTGCATGTAGTGGGACATAAAATTGGACCACCTGTCAGAGATAACTCCCTTACGAAAACCTATTCTGGTAAAAATACCAAGTAGGGCCTTAGCAACAGCTTGAGCTGTAAAAGTTCTCATAGGTATTGATTCAGGATACCTAGTATCATGGTCTACTACAACCAGGATAAACCTGTTTTCTGAAGATGTGGTAGGGTCTAAGGGACCAACAATGTCGATTCCTACCCTCTCAAAAGGAACTCCCACCACTGGGAGAGGCACAAAGGGTGCCAGATTCTTGGCTCCACTCTTGCCAGAGGTTTGGCAAGTGCGACAGCTCCTACAGAACTATCTACATCAGACCACAACTTAGGCCAGTAGAAATATAGAGAGAACCTTTCCGTGGTCTTCTTAAAATTTAAGTGACCAGCCAAAGGTATGTCATGGGCTAACTGTAGAAAATGGAGTCTGCTTTCAAGAGGCATTACCAGTCAGTTCAATGTTGAAGAGGCCATCTTCCCAGTACAACCTATGTATCCCTGGCTCTTGCCCGTCCAGCTGGGAAGCTGCCTGCTGGCGAAGACCTTCAAGATTAGGACACTCCTTTTGACCTCTGCTGAAGTCTGCCCTACAGGGTCCACATTCTGCCAGTAAATACTGCAGCTCAGGATGTTCTGCAGCATCCAGATCTCCAACAGGAGCAAGGTCATCTTCCAGCTCTGATTCCGCAGCAGCTGATTCAACCACACAAGGTTGTTCCACACACTCAGCCTCATCTGGTGGAGGAGTCACAGGTGTGACTTTGGACAGTCCTCTCGGGGATGTCCTTTTTGGTAGCACATGAGTGCTGGTTGGTTTCTTCCTGGAGGTTTTAGGTTGCCCCTTTTCCTCCTTCTTCTTATCAAATTGCAGCCAGTAAGTCCTGTGGACTGGTAGTTATAGTTTCCTCTATAATCTCCTCTGGAGAGCCCCTTAAGGTACTCTCTCTGGCCTTCCTAGTCTGCTCCGGTATCCTTTTGCTGGGAGGCCTGGGGGTGCTTGATACAACTCCAGAGTTTTTAAGTCCATTCCCCAACAGGACTCTGCCAGGTACTTCACTCTGCACACTTACAGGTATCTTGACAGTCATATCATTACACTGGATGAGAGCTGGTAACTGTGTACAGGGACTCCAGCAAGATTAATTAGGAATTTGGGTGCCTTAGCAACATCCTCTTCCTTGAAAAATGATTCATCAACTACATTAATGCTGGCCCCAGTGTCTCTGATGGCAGGAGTCTCCTGACCATTCACAAGAACACTGTCTTTGTAATACTCTTTAGTATTGTCTGGAATAGAGTTATACACATCTAGGTTCTTTTGTTCCCACAGACCCATGGATACTAAAGAAACACTGGGGGTCATTACGAGTTTGGAGATAGCCATGGCGCTATTAGCGCCATGGATGCCTCCAAACCCGGGTCCGGATCCGGTCTGGCTGAATGGGACTTACCGGGACATTCCGACCTATGCGGACCCAGTAAGTCCCCATTCAGTTGACCATTCCCCATTCCGATTTTAGCCCCCATAGGGCTCAATGGGAATGGGGAAGATGCTAATAACAGGCCCGCAAACTGCGGGCCCGTTATTAGCTCCAAGGTCCCTTAACGGGACCCGCAGAGAACGGCTGGTCAGACAGCCGCTCCTGCTGGAACCCGCTAAGGGACCTCGGAATAGGGCGGTAAGGGTTTACCGGCACCAACATCATTACCGGTGACCGTTAACCCTTACCGGCCAACTCGTAATGACCCCCACTGGCTGATACTTTCATGGGTTCCTCAGCCAGTAAGTGAAAGTTTCAACTTGCCATTGGTACTTGGAAGGCTAAGGAGACAGTGTGGACCCCTGAAGGTTTACCCTTACATCTGGGATCCCCTCTCACATGGTCAGTTGACCTACAAGCATAATGTTTACCAAATGTTTTCATGAATGGGCTTTGTTCTGACCTCCTTCTGGTTTGTCACCAGAAGGTACACTAGCCTGATTTGGTTTCCCTTGTGGCTTACCCTTGTTATGTTTGGGGCCCTCTTTTGGAGTGGAAGTATTTGAATTCTCTTTGGGATCTTTCTTGTGCCGCTTCCCCTCATCCATCTTCTCAGTTTCCCCAGGATCCATGTGAGAAGCCCTGTTGGCAACCCACAAGTCAGCAGCCCTTGCTAACTTTTTTGGATCAATTTCCTTAGAGTCAGCCAGGAGAGCAGGCATCATACATAGATTCCAACATAAACAGATTTCTCATACCTTCATAAGTGTTCACTCTGTAACCCTTAACGCATCCATCTAAGTTTTTCAAACATTCAGTCACCGAGGTAGCCCAAGGGGTACCATCATGCTTTTTGAGGGTTCTAAACCTCTTAGGATACTGAGAAGGGGTCTTACCAAATCTAGCTATCAAAGCTAGCTTCACAGTTTCATACTCCTTTCTGTCTATATCCCCCAACTCCTTACCACATCAGTTGCAACAGGGGTAGCCTAGAAAAAAGCCAAGGAATCAACTGATTCCCTGTAATGTCTTGAATCCCATGGTTATATTCAAAAGCAGCCAACCAATCAAAATATCAAGCTTAACCTCATACATACTTACTGCATCTTTGGGCATGCAATGCCTCTTAGGACTGGAAGACCTAGAGGACTCTGGGAGAGAACCAGTTTCAAGAGACAACATTTTCATCTCAAGTGCATGATTTAATTCCATTTCTCTGAGTCTAAGCTCTTGATCCTTTGTTTCAGTTTGAGCTTGGATTCTTTTAAATTCTAACTCCAGTCTCATATTTTCAAGTGAGACAAATTCAGGACATTGGTTTGGACCTGATGGGGTCCCTGTGGTCAAAGGTTGAGGCCTATGAGCAAGTAGAGGTAAGATAGGGCCTACATTCTGAGACACTTCTGCCTCATCTAACTCATCCACAATATTAGAGCTGGACTCTGACATATTACCATCCTCATCAACATTTTCCATATTTGCTGCAGGTGTGGGGGTTTCAGACCCGCTCCTCAGGCTTTTGTATTCTAGCAACTTTTCTATCAATTCAACCTTTTTGCTTTTTCAGTGAGATTCCTAGCTTTACACATATCTGTCAATTGATCAACAGTTAAAGTCACTAGTGTCTCCTGTCTGTAGCTTTCCATATCAGTCATGATAAAACAATTGCTTTACTAGTGTTGCTTTACCTTGGGAGGATTATTTGAACAAAAGTAAAAGTGGCACCCTAAATGTAACAAGTATACCTTATCCTCACCGCTGTACACCAGTGTTAGGCAGAATCACTTGGAATACCCTGTGGAAACGCTACAGGCAATTTGGACTACAAGTGTAAGCACAATTTCACCTTTGGTACAAGCCTGTACTACATAGTAAAGAGGTAGCGATGGCTGAGCAGCCAGACTTATCTCAAGAGTTTAAAGTGAGCAGTAGAACACGTTACACAAAGGACCTACACATACAGTGATTCAAACAAACACTGATTCAAGGTTTCTTGGTAAAAGAATATACATTTATTTACTCTGTCAGTTAGAAAACATTACACTAGCATATGCAGCTCAAGATCACACACCAATACACCACAAAAATCCAACCAGTAAGTAAATGAACAAGTTTAGTTCCAAAATGAAGAGGAAGCAAAATGCCACTTCAGATACTTAATAAAGGAGGGAAAAGACAAGGTTATAAGAATAGACAGCCCAAATACATTCATAGGCAGGGCAAAGGGTTTCAGTTAAATACAACCAGCAATTCTTCTGAATAGGCCTGGGCCAAAGTCAATGGTTCAGAATCTTTTGTATATGATAGCACAGTTCTGGTATGTAACAGTTAAGTCTTTGCCACAGATTTGTAAAGGATTTAGCTAGGTGAAAAGTCTGACGAATGTTAAGGGAAGCACAAGCCTTCAGAGTTTAGGAAAGTTTCACGCACTTTCTTGATGGTCGAAAAGATTTCCGGACCGCGTTTGCACGGTACTTTGTCAAAGAAGAAATCTGTAGCTGAGGCAGTTGTTCCTGGCAGTTCGAGCAGATCTCGCTGTTCCTGAGGTTCAGTCATGAGGACAAGATGGAGGACGCCATGAGGTTCCTGCACTGCCCAAGGAAGGGGCCAAAAGCTATAGCAAGACGTTGGTAAAGGTGTGAGTGCCTTAAAGTCCACAAGCTGGTTTCCTTCACTCTGGCTATCCGGAACCTTGAAGGGCTTCTCTGTCGTCAGAGTTTCAGGCAATTTGGACCTGCAGCAGGGCTTCACCGGTTGTCCAGGAGTTGCAGCAGTCTTCTTCCTTCCTCTCCTCTTTGTTTCTTTTGTTCCAGTGGTCGACTTCCAAGTCCCAAATACCTGCTTTTAAACAGTTTTCCTCCATTCATTCCAGCCTGGCTGTCAACCCAGAGTTTTTTAAATTATTTGTAAATTGTGTTTTGTACTGTTGCATGGCGGATATTCCTATTGTTCATTTGTGTAAGTCACTCCCCGATTTAATACTAAACTCATGGCATACAATATTGAATGGGTTAAGGACATGGCTGGCAAGATGTTTATGACATGGCCTCAATACAGCACTCATTCGAAGATAGTGATGCAACACATGTGGGTATACTAGCATGCCACACACAAAGGAAAACAATCACAGAACCGATTATGTTACTCACACTTGGGAAAATGTTTGGGAAGAGGAGTCAGAGCAAAGTAAAAAGAATCTATTGCTTAACCAGCTGACAGAGTGGGCATTCAGCCCACAGCTACCTCCCACCCCCTCCTCTAGCCCAACCCCTTGACCCGTCCTCAGCTGTACAGGAATTATACACATTAAATGCCACTGCAGGGTATTCCATCCTCATATATGCACCCCCAGCACACATCGATTAGGATGGTAGAGAGAATGTGAGCAGGAAAAGAAAATAGCTATTGCAGAAGAATCTGACGCACAATGCAGGGTGTAAGTGAATTTAATAGAAGCAGATGAAGAGTGGCAGAGAGCAATACGCATGCACGGTAAAAAAGAGGAGAAAGAAATTGTGCCAGATAAATGCATAAGAGGGCAAATAATATTGAAACTTGTTGGAAAGGGCATTGGTGAATGCATGAGAAGGTGATGGAAGGGAGAGAAAGACAGGAGGCAGAGAATGACAAGAGGCTGATGGAAGAAAGAGAAATGGAAAGATGAAGGGAGGAGAAGGAAAGAATGAGCAGACGGGACAAAGACAGAGAAAGACGAAAAGAGATGGGAAAAGAAAAACAAGAACAGAGGAAAAGAAGAAGAGAAGAGGAACAAGGAGAAGAAAGGGAAAAGGAGAAAAGTTAGAGAAACACTGTAAGGAAGTTCATGACATCATTAATAGACATACTCTATTAGACAAGGGAGAAAATGAATTTATGAGAAGGAATAGTGACAGTTTAAGTAGGAACAGAAGGAATGGCACTGGTATAAGAGGGAGTTTTGGAACGTATCAGCAAGAAGAAGGCAGAGATGTATTGAAAGAGGTAGTCAGTGTGACGTATGAGAGAAAACCCCTTAGAAGACTAGAGTTAGAGAACAATGAGGACATGATTGTAATGATCACAGTACCTAAAATGGTTGCCGCCACTTCGGCACAATGTGTTTACTGATGGTTGTGTAGCAACCACACCAGGCATGCTCATAGGCTGTCTGACCCCGCCGGAAGGCAATAGCCGGGCCCCCCACGTCGAAGGCCACACGAATATAAGGTCTTTCCTATCTGGACCCTCACACTTTGCTCAGTTCCTCTCAGGGCAGGAGCCCTTGCCGCTGAGCTGCAGGCGCTGCTACAGCATCACCACCCCCTCGGATCATGGCTACTGCAGGCACAGCTGGTCCCTGCCAGGATCCGAGCCTCATCGTGCAAGTAGTGTCTTGCTGAGGCATTTGAATTGTGCTGCAAGCTGAATTATGCTTCTGTGGTAGGTGAGCCCACTCTGCCTAGCCATCTCTGTCCTCATGGAGCTGCTGTTTGGAATGACCATGGCACCTAAAATGGCCACAGCCACTTCACTTACTAACGGTTGCCTATCAACCACACCAGGCCTGCTCATAGGCCCCTGACCCTGCCGAAGCGATAGCCGGCCCCCTGCATCTAAGGCCACACGAAAACAAGCCTTCGCTGACCTGTCCGGACTGCAACACTGCAGGGGCACGACAACTGCTGGCTTTTGCCCACCCTTGCGGCGATACAACACTCTACCCTCTACACAGTTAGCACAAGGAGTACAGACTGTCTTATGCATATACCCTGGTTACCCGCCTGCACAGCTAACAGCCGCAGAGACGTAAGTGAATGATACCCCAAAGTATCCACTATTCCCACCTCCCAGAAAGATTATCCTGTTCCCCCTGGGCACCAAATTTAGCAATCTAACATTGTTTAGTTCCCGCGACCGTGTTGCACACACGAGGAGCCATCGGAAAATGGCCCATAATCATTGTTGATCTGGTCGCCATAGCAACCGCTGCAGACGAGCCTGGTTGCCTATTGGACCAGCATTTTCACTTCCTGTATTCCCCGTTCGGCTCCGCACTCTGCCTGTGTATATTCCCTCTGCACGTCCATATCGTGAACACTGGACCCCTTTCCTACATGATTGCACTTGAACCCCATGCATAAGAAAACCTCACCACGAACCCGCTGCTGCTCACCTAGCAGACTATACAACATGGTGAGCGTTCCATTCCGAAACCGTAACTACAGTTATTCTGATGCTAGATTTCTTCACCAGTATTAATCAAGAATGTAAGTCCCCCCTCCATCGCAGTTGCAACTCCTAGAAGGAGATGCACCAGTTCGCTACTGTTACTACTAGAACTTACCTTCATAACTGTATGCATTGCTTGCATCATTTATGC
Source organism: Ambystoma mexicanum (assembly GCA_002915635.3). Taxonomy (NCBI): domain Eukaryota; kingdom Metazoa; phylum Chordata; class Amphibia; order Caudata; family Ambystomatidae; genus Ambystoma; species Ambystoma mexicanum. The sequence goes on along the minus strand of CM010936.2, from coordinate 312,319,975 downwards.
TTACCCAGTTGATGTTTTCATCATTATGTTCCCATACTTTAACCAAATTGTCTTGCACTATGTTTTATACTGTACCCATCTGAACGACCACAACTGTAGGGTTTAGGATTACCGACTCTAGCTGTCCTTACCATTCAACAGCCAATAGTCAAGCAAGCCACTTGGCTCACCCGCTTGCTGTCTTGCCCTTGCTTAAGTACTCAGTGTATAAACATCCAATTTCCTATGCTACTAAAGCTGCATTGTTAGGTTATTATACTGCACATTGGGTTATTCAAGTGCTGTGTCTCAGTTGGAAAACGGCAGCACTCCCCATGTACTCTGCCTAGTGCCTATTTACTACTATTTTAACCAAATGTGCCTATAACTGCTCTCTGTTACACCTGTCCCGGACATCTGCCCTATGCATGTGAACTTTTACTTTGCCAACAGGTTGTGCCTTACTATTATTTAGTGCAGTGCTGGGCTCTATCCGATCACGGCTCAGTAGAGACTTTGCAATACTAATTTTGCCTACTTCTGCCCTTCTGTATAGTGGGATTGCAACGCTTTTTGTTCATTCCATTTGCTCATTGTCTAGAGCCATTATCTGCTCAGCATCATGAACTAACGCTCCTATGAAGGTTAATTTATTTTCAAAATCACTGTGCTACAGCCTACTACTGCGGCATTCTACCAGCACTATGTATGTTACTGCCCACCTGCTGGTAAAACTACTGTCTGTCCTATTGGTGTAGGCCTACAGGCTACAGTAGGCTCTAACTACTTTTACCATCAGTACCTGACTATGGCAAACAAACTTGGCCATTATTGGGAATCAAACCTACTACATTCCTCGCACTTCTTAAGCTAGACAGTCAGCGTTCAACTATCAGACCTACTAGATTTTTACCTAAGCTGAACATAAACACCAAACTTACCCAATCACAATATACCAATTGCATGGGCCCCAACCACTGTCACCCACAAATCTAAAGACTAACTGCATTCCTATCAAAACAGATATACCTTGCTCCACTATATTCAGAAACAACAGACTTCACGCTATATTAACTAGACTTCATAAACCACTGTCCAACACCTTAGCCAAAACAAGCCTTCCCAATATAGGGAATAACTTTAACACTAAAATTAATGCCAGAAAGAAAAATAATGTCACAGCTACCATTCAAAGTTCCAACAATAATGTAAGGCAGGATGAACCTACTGCCCCTCTGACAAACGCCAATACTCCAAACACCAAGGGTGCATTAATTAATGCTAGATCATTGGTGGCACATGTCACTGAGATAGCGGACTTAATCACAGATGATAACCTTGACTTCCCAGCAATAACTGAGTCATGGCTACATGCAGCTGAAAGCCCTGCCCTTTTACTTGCAGTTCCTGACAATTAAAATATCATAAGCGCAGACAGAGCAGACTCTAGAGGTGGAGGCATTGCCCTCACCGCTAAGACTAACTTATCCATGAGAATAGCCTCCTCACCAGATATCACCTCCTGTGAACTACTCACAGTTAAATTACCCATCTCCAACTCCTGCACTTCAACAGCCCACTTAATCTACAGACCACCTGGACTGATCGGTTCATTCGAAGAAGACATCTCTATAATAATTTCTGATAACACTAAAGCATTGTCTCAAATACTACTGCTTGGGGATCTCAACCTTGGTTTCAATGATATTAATGATCACATGCTTTAGCAGTATCTAATGTGCTCACAAACTTGGATTCATCCAGAGAGTGACCCAGGCTACCCATGACAAAGACAGAACTTTATATTGGGTGGCGGACCTCAATTGTGAAGCATCTATCACCTCTATTACTCCCCAAACATGAACAGATAATTTCCTTCTGTCATTAGCTCTCTCAGCTAACACCCCTACTACCACGGCCAATCTAAAAGCACCCCATGTCCTCACCAGGAATAAAAGGAATATCACGGTGGACAAGATCATACTATACGTTATCCCTACCCTCAACTCACTGCCGGATTCATCTGATCCAGACACCCTAGTTGATGCTTACAACGCCACTATGATTAAAGCGCTAGACACAATTGCCCCACTCAAAATGCGTAAACATAAACCTATAGCTCACCTGAACTCTTGGTTCACTCCTCAACTAAAATCCTTGAGAGCCGAAAAAATGAAACAGGAAGTCCTTTGGAGACATTTACCTACTGAGGAAAATAAAACAAACCTGATCAATATCGCTGCCATCTACAAAAATGAAATAATACATAGTAAACAGGAAACCTACAGTGATAGGATTCCCAGTGCTAGCTCAAGGAACTCTTTACCATTTTAAGAGAAATGGAAGCTCCCATACCACAGACACACGACTGCCTAAAGGACAAACTCTGGTGTACTAACATCCAGAATGCCCTAACGAATAGCATTGCCCTTCTCCAGAATAAGATTGCAGACAAAAGAGCCAACCTACCCAACAGAGTCAAGCATGCCACTATGCAGGCTCTATCTACTAAACCTCCCCAATGTTTCATATTCTCACAAGTCTCTATCCATGAGGTAGAAAACAAATCATTGCCTCCCTCAAACCGTCAAGGATTACGGGAGATAGCAACCCATCTCAGATAATTAAAGACGCTGCTAGAGACATGGTGCCTTTTATTTCTAAATTAACTAATGCATCATTCTCATCTGGCACTGTCCCGAGGAATTTAAAGGAGTCTTGGGTCTTACCCCTCCTAAAAGAACAATCTTTGGACCCCACCATTCCTACTAATTACAGGCCGATTACTACGGTATCGTTAGTTCTTAAGATATTAGACAAAGGTGCATACATCCATATATTTAGAGACTAACCACCTCCTAGGAGTTCGCCAATCTGGATTTAGGCCACAACATGGTACTGAAATGGCTCTGATAGATCTAAAGCGCCAGATCAACAAAGTTAAAGATAAAGGATAAATGGCCGTGCTACTTCTTCTCAATCTGTCCGCCGCCTACGATCTGGTGGATCGCAAAGTACTATATAAACACCTCGCCTCAGCTACTCACTTTTCACAGGTCACCATTGCTTGGATCAAATCCTTCTTGAACAATAAGACCATGAGAGTTCTATCCCTCAGATGCTGCTGACCCTATTCCAATAACCTGTGGTGTGCCACAAGGCTCCTGTGTCTCACGAACAATGTATAATATATTCACAAAGCCATTGTTCGACGACTTGGACCATCTGGGTGTCACCTAAACTAATTATGCAGATGACAACCAGATCCTCATATCTCTTACCGGGGATTACGACAAGTACATGGCCCTAGTGAATAAAATGTACCTAATCATTCAGGCATGGATGGCTGCCCACAGCCTATGCCTGAATGTTGATAAAACTGAGCTACAGATCCTCGGAACTGTAGCCAATTTGAACAAACTTAGTACAAAATACACCTCCTTCAATATTGATGGGAATAATATTAAAGTGGTAGAAGAGGTAAAACCCTAGGCTGTTACCTCGATTCATCCCTCACACTAAGCAAACAAGTGAATGCTATGGCCTCCTCTACAGCATATACTTGTAAACTGATCAGGGCCTGCAAACCCTTCCTTTCCAAAGAAAGCTTTACTGTCCTAGCCAGAGCCCTCACCGTCTCCAAGTTGGATTATTTTAACATACTGTACCTGGGTCCGAGCAAGTACATTGTTAATAAAATTCAAATTCTCCAAAACAATGCGCTCAGAACAGCACTTGGCATACCTAGGAGAGAGCACATATCAGAGTTGAGGAGACAAAACAAATGGCTCTCCATTAATGACAAAACTATGCTTAAAACTGTCTACCTAACCCACAAATGTCTCAATGAAGCTGCCCCACTCTACCTCTCAGAGAGAATTGTCAGAAAATTACCTCACACCCTACTAGGACAGTTAGATCCTAGATGAAACTAAAAAAAGCAGGGGAGCAGCTTCCCTGTTATGGCAGCACAGTGCTGGAATGCCCTCCCTCCCTCCTTGGGAGCAGACCAACCCTTCTCTAACGTTAGGCGAAATACATAAATTGGCTCGTTGCTAAGGATCTCTGATATACCTGGATAATCTAAGCCCGCTCAACTGTTATTATATGACTGTCACTGTAACCACTGCCACTGACTCTTATTGTATTTTCTTCTGCAGCTGTATTACACTATCCTGTGTATGAACATGTATATACTATCTGTTTCTTTATGTATAAATTAATTGTAACTACTGCAACTCTCTTTGTAAATACTATAACCCATGCCGAACATTTACCTGCAACCATGTGCAAATGCACCTGCAATACAAATCAATAAACAAACAAACAAACAAACAAACATGGAAGAAGAAGAAATACCATCAGAAGAGGAATATTCTGAGGAGAGCAGGGAAGAGGAAGCTGCATGGGCTCCGTCTATGGGCACGTGGGTAGGGAGAGTGGTAGCTTGGTCAGATTTGGAGGATCCAGCGATAAGGCCAGAGCCCATTAAATACCCATGGATCATGGGGATGAGTGTGAGAAGCCCAGAATGACAAACGCTATATGGAAAAAGGCTAAGAGATTTACCAGCATGTATGAAAATGTACATGACAGACGAGCCGCAAAAGACAAAAGGTGTGACTGCACCTGCATGCAGAACTGGATTTACATAATTCCCATTGTTACAGAAAAGTATTGGACTAGAAGAAGATGCACTTGGCATGACATTAGCTGTGGGACATATAAAAAGCTTGTTTGCGGCTATATTGTGTGAACAATCAGACAACATTTGTGCATGAGCAGAGTATCCTGGGGTGAAATCCCAACATATAAGCTGTGATTGTGCATCTTTTAACAATTGTTTAGCAGACGTCTGGCGGGCACTTAGAATACAATTCCCATTCATATTAGACATGAGTATGATAATGGAATGGAAAATGGGGCCCGACGAAGAGCCACCTGCATATATACGATACATGCAAGAGAAATGGCACCTAGAAACGAGGGAAGCTTGGATAAAAATATACCAATTTTTATAACATTTTATGTCAGGAACTCGCTTATGAAGTGCAAAGGCAGCTAAAGAAAATTGTGGGAATTGCAGCAAAATCATGGCGCGAGATACAATTGACCATTGTTCATCATTGTAGACTGAAACAAGAGAAGTACAGAAAAAAAAATATGGGGAAAGAAAGAAGAAGCAAAGTTAGTTCAAACGAAACCTTCAAAAAGGGCAGTAGAAGGAGTGGTATTAACCAATAGTTAAGAAGAAAAGAGCTGGGTTGGGAGGCACTCCAAAGAATCAAAGTATTCAAGAAAAGTATTTAGGTAGCCCAAAGGGGTTCTTTAACGGAATCTATTACTATGGTGCATATATTTCAGGTGCAGGAGGGAGAAACTCGAGGCCACTCGAGGTTCAGCACAAATGAAACAAAGAACACACACCGACTTTTGCAAGTTGGTAACCCTCTGCTGCACTCCTAGTGGGAACTAGTTCCAAGTGGTGTATATTCCCAGTATAGTCCAAAGACCCCGGTAGGGAGGTGTGGGGTATAGAGGGATTAAGGTTCAAATAATTATTGCAAAATAAACAGTAGGTTTTATAAATAGTTCAAGAAGAGCTAATAGTATGTCAGGAGCTCTAAACATCTGTAAATCTACAGACAAGACTAAGTCAGGCTGTGATAAAGGCAGACATAGAGTAAGTCTGACAGGCAAAATAGCCAAACAAAGACAGTTTATTGTATAAAAATATATTCTTTAGCATACTACTCCTTTGGAGTGTGTTAGTACCATTTGTATTCACAGTTCAGTTTATACAGATCAGTAATTCAAACACAAGGGACAAACTTAAATTTGAGCTGAGTAAATCACTTAAACAAAACCTGTTAGGTAAAGAAAAGCGCATATATATTTAATTTTATTTAACATTTATAAAGCGCTCACACAGCCCACAGGCATCGAGGCGCTGTTACAGGAATTGTTTGTTTTTCTTAGTTGTGTAATTGTGTTGTTTTTTTTGTCTTAGTTACGTATTTATAACGCGCTTATACACGCAGAGGTTTCTAAGCGCGGACCCGGGGATCGAACCCGTTGTTGCTTCGTGTCGTCTTACTTCCAAGACGCGCACGCTGCCGCTGAGCTATCGCAGTATATATTCACATAAAATCATTGGTAGGGGGATTCATATGGGGGGCAATCACCACCTTGGTGTAGCCCCACTACTGAGTAGTTTCTTTCACTCTACTCAGGGTTCCTAAAGACACTCCTAGTATGTATGCCTGACTTAGTCTTGTCTGTAGATTTACAGATGTTTAGAGCTCCTGACATACTATTAGCTCTTCTTGAACTATTTATAAAACCTACTGTTTATTTTGCAATAATTGTTTGAACCTTAATCCCTCTATACCCCACACCTCCCTAACGGGGTCTTTGGACTATACTGGGAATATACACCACTTGGGACTAGTTCCCACTAGGAGTGCAGCAGAGGGTTACCAACTTGCAAAAGTCGGTGTGTGTTCTTTGTTTCATTAACCAATAGTTCATATAGCATGCATGCAGGAAGTGCAGCAGGTGCAGCCAGTGTTAAATAGCAACTTTACAGGAAGAGGGAAATACAGTTATTACCCAAACAGGAGAGTGTTTGTACCCAGAGATAGCGTGCTTAGATTTTAAGCACCACAGACAGAACTGTTTAATGGAGGGCAACCATGTTCCAGTAGGAACTCCAGCACAGTGCTGGGCATGTGGGAAACTAGAAAGCATTTCACAGGTTTGCAGAATCAGAGGAGGAATGTAACAAAACTGGCAGAAATTAATTCCAAAATGAGGGGGGTCAGCATTCCCACCCTTGATTTACATGACTTCCACAAATACAGGACAGATGTTTGAGATTATCCACAGAATGTATTTTTAAACCAGAGATACCCACAGATGTGGCGGAAGGGCAAATAATAGTAATTGAATTAGAAGCAGCACTAGTAAGAGCTGACAGAGTGATATTACATGGGGTTGATGGCATAGGGGTAACCTGGTGCACTGTAGTAGTGTGGGACCAAACAAACAGACTAACTGACTTAGATGTCCCCCAATTAATTTAATTGGTGAGGAAGGTACCATCATGTATGCGAGTTCATTGTGGACCAGTCGTCCATATGTCATTGGTTTATTAAAAGGAGTAGGAGCAGTGCAAATAAAACTGAGGAAGAATGCCATGAGTAAAGCAGTATCCCATGTACAAGGAAGTTGACAAGGGTATCTCTGGAACTATTGCTGCCTTCAGAATCACCATGCAACATGGCTGTGTACCTCATGAAAAAACAAAAGGGTGGTCTTGGAGATTAATATAGATTTTACACCCTCTGAACAACATTGTTGAAGTTGATTTCCCCTAAATTCCAAAAGTAGCAACAACATTTTGTAATACACCCCCAACAACCAAATATTTTACAGTAATTGAAGAATGCTTACTTTTCTATTCCCCTACACAAAGACACACAATATTTGACTGTGATTTCCTATTGCTGCACCAGATTTCAGCACAGCCACCCCTCACAGTAGTACAGTGAGTCACCCAGTTTCTCTAATCAAATGCTACAAATGGACTTGGGGAAATGTCCAAACTGACAGCACAGTCATACTTCATGTGGATGACCTATTAGTTTGCAGTGCAACACAGGAAGAGTGCAGGAAATACTTAGTGAAAGTATTGACAATTCTGGCTGAAAAAGGGTACAAGGTGGACAAAGAAAAAATGCAATATTGTCCGGAAGAGTTATTGTATATAGGCCAGATAATATCAAAGGAGGGGAATCAAGTGACCCCTGAAAGAACAGAAGCTACTAGCAACAGAGCCAGACAAAATACTGTTAAGGAGATGCAACAGTTTGTTTTTTGGGACTCTGCAATAACTGCAGAGCATGGGTCTTTGATTACATATGTAAGGCTACTTTTGGAGGGACTCAAGAATCACAGAAATACAGGAGAGATAGATATGGACAGGTGAAATGACAGATGCATTTAATGAATTGAAAAAAGCAAGAAACACAGCACATATGTTAGGGATACCATATTACACAAAATAATTGTTCTTGTTCTCCCATTCAAAAGGAAGGATTACGGCTGTACTCACACAGAGAACATCAATGGAACAAAAACCACTGGCATAAAACAGACATTGGCTGCAGCAGCCTTTGCAATTGAAAAGTCAGCAAGTATCACCATGGGCTGTTCAGTAACCTTATATGTGGAACATGCTCTTTTTACCATTCTTGAGAAGCCCAAAAGTACATTGACTACCCAGGTAGCACCAGGTTACAAGGTCATTATCAAATCCATTGATCAAAATTGTTAGGTGCCACAGAGTGAACTCAGCAAGGTTCATAGCAGAACCAGTCGAAGGGGAGACTATGTACACAATTGTACTTCCTACACTGATTTCCATGATATTGTGCCTTACACCAAGGAAGACGCCCTAGGATGGCAGGATTCTCTTTGTGATGGGTCATGACCAATAGATCAAAGGAGTGGTTTAAGACATAGTGGAACTGCAGTAGTAAAGGCAATAGACAATGGAAGTTTCAAGTCGTGAGAGTGCGAGATTGCCAGAAAATTTTTCAACGCAAGCTGCAGAGTTTGCAGCCATGATTTTAGCACTTGAGGAGCATGGGAATGAGGTGGTGACAGTGGACTCTGACTCCCCCTAACTGAAGACAAAAATACATTTGGGTTTGTAACGGTGGAAAAGGAAGGGCTTACAGTGTGCAGACGGCACACCAGTACAGCATGCACCATTGTTAGAGAGGATATTGGAAGCACTTGAATGCCCATCAGTGATCACTGTGGTAAAGTGTGCAGCACATACAGGAGGCATTTACATGATTTCTTGCAGCAATGAATCAGTCATCAAGCAATGGAGCTGCGGATGCAGATGCTAAAAGGGCAGCATATTTCCCTGAGATATTAGACATTAAAACTGTTCCAGACATATATACACATACAAGTTACATGGTGATGAACAAAGGTTTCAACACACTGCCAATAACAAAGACCATGGAGTTGCAGTAAAACACCCTGACTGAAGAGCAGGATTTGTGGACTTGTGGAGGTGCTCATTATCCCCCTCTGAATTAGTATTGCACCAGGATACCACAGGGAAGCCTGATATCCTTGTGGAATTGCTCACAGTAGTGATGGAGCAACTCCATCACCCAGCACATATCACCAGCAAATGCCTTGCAGCATCAATTTCGGATGGCTGGTTTATCCCCAATTTAAATGAGCATGTGACTAATTTTATTATAAATTTCATGATGTATCGGAGATTTACTGCTGGACATACATTGAGAATGGTGAGAGGAGTAATGCCCTGTCATACTGGACCATTTTGGCATTTGCATATCGATTATGTAGATATGCTTCAAACTTTCAATGGCTACAAATAAACCTATTGGGAATAAGACATGGATTGTCATATGCCTACCACCCACAAGCAAACAGAATGTTTGTGAGTGTCTCAATGGCCTCTTGAAAGAACACAATGCAAATATAAAAGATACATTTCATAAGACAACTCATGAGCTGGTGACAGGAGGCAGAATGACTGCTCTAATTGCTCCTCCCACTTGGGCTCGAACTGATGCTAAGAATTCAGCCACTGCACTTGGTAAAGAAATGCATATGGTGGTTATGACTAGATCTCTGAAATGTTTCTCCAAACAGGTGCAGACAAGACAGGAGGGCTAGAGAGGCACTGGAAATGTGGATCTAAATATTGATGTAGATAGGTTGGTACTGCACCTTCAGCTATTTCCATGGGATGAGGTTCTGTGCAGAAACTATGTAAGGCATTGGCATAAGTCTAGTTCTGAAGGACCATATGGTGTAGAAGCAGCAATCTTTTCCACAGTTAAAGTAGAGGTAAAGAAAGCATGGTTTCTTTTGAGTGATGTCAAGAAGTATTGTTGTGACAACCCCTGTACAACGAACCGGAGGTCAGGGGTGAAGAAGTTCAAATAGCCCAGATGTGGGTGATGACCAGAAACAATCAGCAGCAAGAGCAGCAGGAATAAATAGAACATATTGGATATTTATTCAGAGAAATTTTTTTCAAAATTCTTCAAAGCCATTTTTTTGTGAAAAAGTGTGGATTTCCTATTCCAATAACAATATTAGATGTTCCACATAGATATGCAGTGCCTTGATGCCCATGGGCTTAGTGTTCTTTATACATGTGAAAATGTATAAATAAATAAATTAATTTAATTAAATGAATAAATATTCAGTTTTTCTGGTCCTTCTGGTCATTTATAGGAGTATTGAACATTTGTATGACCAACTTATTGTTCAACTTAAACATGTACATTATTTTTTAGAAAGGAATGCCTGACATAGCTAGGTTTTTCTTGTGAACACTTATCTTTTAAGGATAATAATTTTTAAAAAAATTCCCTCTGGTGGGACAATGCATTTTTTAAATAATGTCAGATATTCTATTTTATTGCCTAGACACGCTCTTACACACAGGTACCTGCAAAAAGCAGACATGTTGGTTATCATGACCATAGCTGCATTTTTACCATTTTCACCATTTTGTTGTCTTTATTTTATTATTTGCATTGCAGTAGAAGAACTTGCTTCCTACGTTGTGGCAAGGGCAGTATCCAGTGAGCAGATAGCCACTGAAAGAATGACAAGTGAAAGCAGAACACTAAGTAAAAGATAAAAAAGAAGCGTGCAAGATGACAGAAACCACTTGAGCAAGTATTTTGATTATTCCCTCCATGTTACCAATAACATGTCATACAAACACATTAGTGAAAAGGGAAGGGAGAAGTCCAATGAGAGGTGTTTTGTGTGTTCCCGCATCCCGTACGCTATGAGTGATTCTAAAGTTTGCATAGCCACAGAAGTACCTGCAAACACGGCTGTCATGATCCCGGTAAGTAAGTACAGTTCCCATTCATGTATGCAGGAGAAACAAGGTACATCACATCAGTCACCAGGTCAAAAGTGGGTACAGATCTGGCAAACATGGCATTTGTACCATTCATACGATATGCTCCCATAGTCTCTCATAGTGTTAACAGTGGTCTCATACACTAAACATGGCCGCCGCCAGATCCATTGATAACTTACAGCACGCTCTATACTTATTGCAGAGGGAGCTACTTAAGCCTCGTCTATGCCGGAGCGCTCACTTTGCGTCTTCTCCGATGACAGCGGGTAACGATACCGGCATCTCTCCGCACAGAACCTGACAAAGGAAAAATCAGAGACATTCATTTTCACAGAAAAAGCAACAGAATTCCATATATATTGAAATGACTTACCAAACCGAAGTTATCTCCGAAGTAGTTTTAAGTCAGCTGTGTTCATTTATAGCCGCAGCATCTTCTGTAAGATGTTCTCTCACAGCCGCAGCATCTTCAAGCAGCATTCATCATTCGCACCTTCATTCAGTAGTTTCCTCAGCAGCCACTGCATCTTCCGAAGGTATTTTTCCTCAGCTTTCCGAAAACCTGCTGACAAATAAGGTATTTAATTAAAAAACAAACTTAATAGAAAATAATAAAGAAGAAGTTTAAATATGTTTCCGTACTTGAAGTTTCTTCAAGTTTTCACTGCTCAGTTATTGCTGCGCTCTTCCCCAAAAGGCTGCAGTACCTCCGCACAGACAAACTTATGCTAGTTGAACATTTCTGCATCCCGAGTTACGTTACAGTCATCCTGCAGCCATTAGACCTTCTGAATTCAAAGAACCTGCAAGAGAAAGGGAAAATATTACAAAGAGAGATTTCTCCAACGTAGGGACTATTCCAAATCTAAAAGACTATAGTTTTTTTCTCTCCAGATACTTAACCAAGACAAATTCTGGAAAAGCAAAGACATTATAAAGGCAAGAGCCTTTTGAACACCACAGCCTTCCAAGTTCAAGTTTCTTCATTCCAATGTGCCCCTGTAGAATAACAGGATGGAGAGCTCCACAAAACATAAACACAGATGAGAAGGGAGGGATTACCAAAAGCACACAGTTATATAGTAACTTCTCAAAAATCAGGTATTATAACATTTCTATTTTTGTTATTGTTGTTTATACAGAAGAGGAATCCTAAAAGTGCCCAAGTAACAGGTCCACAGGCTGAGAAGGCATTATGCTCCAGAAGAGTCCAGGTAAGCGTTACAACAGCACATTGCCTGCCACATCTCTCACTATGTTTGACACAAGGACACAAGTACAATTCCAGGGTCAAATACCCTCCATAGAGTGGGTAACAAAGGCAGGCTCTCCATGTGAGGATAGGTTTATAAAGAAAATGTCCCTGATGAAGAGTGCTAAAATACAACACAAGGTAATGAAATACATATAGTCAGGTCCAAATAGGGGAGAGATTAAAACAGAAGATAACAAATTGTTTCAGTAGTGCAGTGACACAGTGCTGATAATACCAGGCATAAATGCAACCCTGTGCTTTAGAAATAATGGCAACACGAAGGTTGAAAAAACACAAGTTGCAGACATGTATTTTACCTGCCAGGCATTAAAGTAAACATAACAGTATTAATGGACCACTATTGGACTTGTGGTCCAAAGGCCTACATGCCGCTTTCCCCTGATTGGGGAGGTGTTTGTTCCATAGTGATAATAGGTGCACCAGCTCTGGTGGTGCCTCAAAGTGAGGTGCTGATTGTAGATTTCCCCCTGATGAGTTAAAATGGCTGCAGTAAAAGGTATCTTACTCTCAAACATACCCTAAGGGAGAATTCTTTTTCAGAAAAATAAATAGAGGTCCATAATGGCATACCACACTGTTGGTAGAGCAGCAATGCTCTTTACCTCTTACCTTGTCTCGGGCCTGCAAACAGCTGTGAATACCAAATGGTTACAAATTACCAGATGGGTGCTGTTTCAAACAATAAACACAACGATAAAAGGGTTTAATGCAATTAAAGAAGAGTTGAAAGCAGTGAGACTAATGACCCTTCAAAACAGGTATGTCCTTGTTCTGATAACAGCCATGGAAGGAGGACTTTAAGTCAAGATCGTCCCATCTTGCTGTATGTACACACCAACAAACGATGAGGAGAATGGAACCTTTACAGAGGCTATCATAGCCCTAAAAGAACTTCACACTAAGATGGTGTCAGAGGTGAAAGACATTGAAGATGATGAATGGTTTGGTTAACTGTTCTTCATGGGTACCCACCTGGTTGGCAAACAAATTCAAAATATTATTGCCCATACTGGCACTGTTCCTGAAAGCAATCTGTATCCTGAAAAGAGTACTTAATGAATGTAAAAAAGTAAGCAAGAAGGCACTGGAAATGACCTTAATAATAATTGTGGATACACAAGTACATGAGTGTACACAAACAGAAGAACTACCCGGGATGTACCACCTAGATGTCGTATTGGAACTCCTGAGACATAGTTTGAAATTCCCATTGACTCCACGCTTACACAAAATTACACCAAACTTTGGGTGGATTGTGATATTGATGGGGATTGCTGCTTCAGAATACCTAGCACAAGGTGGCAGCTTGAGGTGGTGAGCAAATATAGATACCCACAGATGACTATAAATGAATGGGCAGAAGTATGGGTGTGGTCGAAGGTTCGACCAGAGCGTTTAATGTGATGACGCAGATGGATGTGTCAGTACTCCCTTCTGCCCCAATCCCGCCCCAGCACCCCAGTACTGTAATGGTGAGCAACATTGAAAACTGATACAGCCTTACCAGCCCATGAACCTAGGGGTGGTTGATAATATAAGTTAAAGCTGAGCTCCATGGAACAACATGCTTATCTAAAATGAATGAACATGCAATCAGCCATTAGTGAGGTTGTGTGACACAAGTAAGAACTTAAAGTAGTTTGTAGAATGCACAAATAGTGTGCAGTATAAATATTGCAACACAGTATAAAGGGACAGGAAGTTCCTGTGTACCAAGTGAGAGATTCACTACATCACTGAGGCAGTTGGGATATAGGTAGATAAGTTGCAGAATACACTGACAGGGGCACCATCATATGGCAGAAGTGAATAGACATGGCTATAGGTTACCAATATGGAAGAAAGGAAGACAGAAGTGCAGCCATTTTCCTAACATAAAGACGGCAGCAGATCTCAGAATTAGCATGGCCTTAGAACCCAAGATGCTGAATTTACACATCCTGACAGTAGCTCACAGCCAGAGCCAAGGTCAGAAACTAAGATGGGAGTAATATATGAAAGGAATGCAGGCACACAATAACAGTCCCCAGGAAGAGAAGCAGTGGACTCCCAAGATTAATTAATTTTAATAAGAGCACAAACAACCATTGATGTCTATGTACACGAGATCAGTAAGCTAAGTAATGACTAGAGTCCCTAGTGGTCACAAAGAACATAACACCTTCATTAGAACATAAGTGAGGTGCAGTCAAAATAAACTCCCCAACAATAACTTATCCAGACAGCGGGTGTTTCAACCCCATACAGCCAGTGGACATAATGAAATGCATTAGGCTAACAAAAGCTGCCGTTTATTTCATCGGCACATACTTTAACTACAAACCTTTGCTGAAAACACCATAGCAAAAGACGGGGCAAGCAATTGATATTATAGGAAACACAGCACATTGTATTGGTAATCCCTTTAAATTATCAATGGTTGTGTCATTAAATATGTGTGCTATACCACAATAACCTTGGTATACCATAATTTAACTCAGTGGTTATCATTCTGTCAAAAAATCAATACCGTAACATGCCTGGATTGACTATGATAAAGGAGAAGGACTAGCTTTCAAGAAAATGTTGAAGGAGAAGCTTTATAATGATCAAATATAATGAGGCGATATTAACCAAGAAGGCGGGCCGACTCTGTCGGTAACGGCCTGCCGCCCAAGTTAATGGCCTGAGCGAACTAGGGGTCCCTTAACGAGGGCGGTGGTGCCATTATCAACAGGGTCGGCCTGCCTCCAACATTAATATTGCCACTAGCACCCGTGTAGTTTCCCTAAAGGGGTGCAAATGTTTTTTTTTTTAAAATATAGAACAACATGTAAACTTACCTTTATGTTGCAGATCGACTCAGGCAGTGTGTCAGGGAAGTCCATTTTCCATGTGGATGATGGTGACGTCATCAACATGGACAACAGACTTCCCAAAAAGCAGCACTGCTGGAGCCAAGATGCACCACACAGGTACGTTTTATTTTTATTTTCCAATTAGTAATGGTGAAGGGGAGCGAGGAAGGGAAGTGCCCGACTCCAATGAGAATGCTCGGAACAAGGCCTTTCATTGGTGAATACAGCCCACGTTCCGTGCATTCTTATTGGTGGATGGGATGACACCTCCCATGGTGCTTATGAAGGAGAAGGACTAGTAAGAAGGAAGGAGAAGGATTAGGACAAAGCAGAAGGACTATAGCCAGGGACCATTATGAAGGGGAATATTTATGATGAAGGAGAAAGATATGCATGAAGGACTCTGATGAAGGAGAAGAACTAGGTACTAGTTCCATACCATTGTTGCCATGTATTATTCTGCATTCACTGTCCAATCTCCCACAAAACACCAGAGATCAATAAAACATACCACATTCAGTAGCAAAAGAGGGAGTTAAATCATGCAAGAGATACGGAAGACTCCATACAACATAGGGCTTGGCGGGTATTTGAAAACCCCCCTCAGGGATCAGAACTGTTCACAGGAGCTCATCAGCAAGTACAATAGGGGCAATTTGGCAGTCTATCAGAGGCTATCAAAGCAAACTTGGGACTTCATTTCCCAGCAGGCTACAAAATCTCACAAGACTTTATTCGTCTGGACAGACATCTTGGACAAGGACCTTTGAAAGCCTTCTCCCACTTTTCATATATGATTGGTATTCCAGAGCAAAGATAATGTCTTACCTCAGGTTCTGTTGTGGATTCCTCAGTCAGCCAGCAATCTTCACCATTGTACCAGATGCCATGCACATTTTATGCCAATGAAGAAAAATGAACAAGGACTTGTGAGTGCACACAATTATTGAACAGCATTCTGAATCAGGACCTAACTATTAGGGGGTAAATCGGAACATGTGCATGATGTATGCCTATTGACCGTAACAAATGAATGCCAATCTGAATGATAGTATGAACATCTTGTCATGGGTCTTGGCAACCCTGAATAATAGCAATTAACATTAAATCTCAAAATAAAGGCAGTCATTTGTCCATGGGTAGTGTCTTGTCCTGCATGTTGCATGGACACCTGCTGCCTCATTACGAGTCCAGCAGACGTGTTAATGTCAGTTGTATTCACTAAATTCACTAAATTCAGCCAACATTACTGTTTACTAAATTCTGTCCCTAATATGATATGAATTCAATGGAGGTGGAAGTTCTGCTAGTATATGCAAAATTTTACCAAACGTACAGTCCATCAAATTCACATTTTGAAGGAATACCTCTGATGGTATTTCACTGGAATATTTCTGGAGATAAAGAACTCCAACAGCTTTTTATCAAGAGATACCTATCATTACCACCACCAAATAGGTGGTACCAAATATTTTAAATTGATTAAAAAAAGTGGGGCAAAAGAAAGGCATTCCTGGTGCCCCCTCTCACCACCATGTCCATGTAATGCATTATCAAAATGTACACTAGTCTTAGAAACCATTAGTGTACATTTTCAATTTGCTCCTTGACGTTGAAGAGGACTGGGTTGAGAAAATGCATGAGTCTGTCGGAAGCAGCTGTTTTACAGAGAGAGATAGTGAGATTATGGTGCGACTTGACAGTCCCCTTACGTGTTGAGAGGTCCTTTCCTCTATTCCTCCATTCGTCCACTCTGAGCTACAGCGAGCAGCGGCAAGCAGTGGCAAGCAGCGAGCCCCAAGCGAGCACTGAGCCAGCACTGAGAATCGAGCTGGCTGTTTTGTGTTTCATGTCAGCCTTTCCCTGTGTCCTTGTGCCTCGTGCTTATGTCTCGCCTGTGTCTCGCGCCCGAGGCTTGCTAATAGGCTTGTTACAGACAGTCACGCTGGAATGCGCAAGAACTAAGTAAGTAAATAGTCGCTGGTAGCCTGTGCAGCGAGCACAGAGTTTTGAGGATAAGAGCACCAGTGTGGCCCGCTCTGTTTCATTTGCTGTACCTGCCCATCCCCTATTTCAAAAAATCCCACTAAACAGCTTCCTTCCCTTACCGTGCTGAGTGAACCAACTTAGATGTATGTGTACTTAATTTTTGCATACTTAAACCTAAACAAAAGGGCACTTCACCTCTTAATTTATCGAAAAATACTCATATTTTATTGTTTATCACACCATATTGACAATTCTAATATACACAATTAAAAATATTCCAAACACATATTCAACAATAAGTCATTGTATGTACATCTTTCTTCATTACAAATGAAGGCTTAGACATATCTGCTTAGACAAACCTTTTATATGCCTTACTGGGGGTGTGTTCTCTTTTATAGAACGAACCCCACTCTTATTTATGCCCTTCCTTTTATAAAAATGTGTTTCTAGGACCAGCATGGAAATATATCTTTAAGAATAGGCTAGGTCAGTGATCCCTATGGCGAATCCTGCTGGTACTGTCTTCAGGGCACATAGGCTTAGTTCATATAGTGGTTTTCACCCACTTAATGGTTTGTCGTAATCTTTCTAAAAGACAAATAAAACAGTTGCATTTTAAAATAAGGTTAAAATAAAACATTTTTTATGCAAAAAACGAAATACATCTGTTACGGTTTCAACTCTTTTGGCATTATAGACAGCAGGGATACCTAATTGGTTAAGTGGTCTAGATTATTGTCCACTACCACACTTCATCTTATATTCAACATGATTTAATCTCTTCATTTAATGTGTCTGCAAAAGTGCATTATACCCTTTGAAACTTGATTTCCTTGGGCTGACCGTCTCTTTCCAACTCATATTTGTTAAAAGACTTCTTCTAAGCGGTGGGGGGGGGAAGGGGAAAAAGGGGGGGGGGGAGAGAGAAGGGAGGGGGGAAGGAGAGAAAAGGGGATATCACATGTCTCTATATGATAATTTATCACCCTATTCTCAGTGTAAGTAAGCTGAACGCTCACCTTTCGCTAGATCTTCAATCTTTTCTCGTGCGGGCTAGTTCCTGTTAGCACTGTGCGGGCACTGTTGCTGCCCAATGGAGTTCTCTTTGTCTAAGGAACGGGGCGTCTCCCTACTAGTATGTGGCTTTGCTCTGTAACAGAAGAAATAAGCCATTGTTACTTGTCAAGACGATGTCAGTGGTCACCTCCACACCCTCTTTTTGGAAATGAGGTTTGTCAGAGTGATAAACTCTACTACCTTCAAATTTCCTTCATTTCTATAGGGGGACTTCATCTCTCATCGCCGTTCATGCGGCCACCCGAGGCATGTTCTAATTAAAACAGAAACATATGGTAAAAAACGGGGGAACGACATTAGATATCTCTATAATGGATCCCACACTATTCAATGTATATTTTGTCCCTCCGTCTCACCTCATGGGTCTGTGTGCCGACTGATATCCCGTGCACGGTGTGTCTGCAGTCGAGCGTGCCGCTCGCGGTAAAACGTCTGCTGCTCGGTCGTGCTACGAGCCTACTAGCGCTCTTGTTTCTTTTTAAGCAGATAGTGTGTCACATGATATTTGTGCGTACCTGCGTCTCGTGATGTAACGTGACCCGCAGTCCTTCTCTTAAAGGTATACCTATACTGTTTAAGTGTCGCTGCTCTTACCATGACGTGTAAATATACGATTTCCAAGTGTTACACGTTAAGAAATTTGGCGTCTCTAATGCGCTCTGTCATGGTACAATTGGCATATGCCATGCCGTTTTGTGCTATTCACTTATTCTCTTATAAGATGTTATGTATTCACAGACAGGGTGCATGTTGTAAAAAAACTTCTAACCCAGATGTCTTGTTCATATTTTGTCATGTATGAAAAGGGACCATTCAATGGAAATATTTAATCCGTTTCTTACAGTGTCTAGGAATATATCCATTTCTGTTCTGTTTGTCTTAGCTTTAGATCTCTATTACCTCCTCTTGGTTGCGCAGTTATTACTTCTATAATGAACCAATGGATGTCATGTACTCCATGGTGGGCGCTTCTAAAATGAGCCACTAGAGGTTTTTCGGGAACCTGGTTCTTCACACAGGATCTGTGTTCACAGATTCTCTGACGAATGGGTCTCTGTTTTGCAATATATAACAGGCCACATGGGCATCTAATGCCATAAACTACCCACTTAGAGTTACAATTCGTGAAATGTTTCAATACCCATTTTCTCCTTTGAGGTCTACCTCTTTCATGTT
The DNA here is from genome assembly GCA_002915635.3 of Ambystoma mexicanum. NCBI lineage: Eukaryota > Metazoa > Chordata > Amphibia > Caudata > Ambystomatidae > Ambystoma > Ambystoma mexicanum. The sequence continues at coordinate 312,300,696 of CM010936.2, read as the reverse complement.
AGATGTTAATTCACACACAGAGCAACCGCCACACCTGAAGTGACCTACCACCGGAGGTAAATTCCACAATGTCGATTGATTAGTGGGCTTATCCTTAGACGATGGTTTATATGTGTGTACAAGTTTGTCTCTCAAGTTGGGCATACGACGAAACGCAAAGCGAGGTTTACTGATTGAGAAATCTTCGGTGTTAATAATGTTCCAGTTCTTCAATATACATCTCGCAGATCGTTACTTATCGGAGAGAATGTGGAAACACAAGTGATCTTTCCTCTATGACTCGTGGTTGTGGTGTCAAGCACCTATGTCTTGGAGTATTTTTGGCTCTTCTCATAGATCTCCGTACTATGTGAGAAGGGTAGCCTCTTGCCCTCAGTCTAGTCGTTAAATCTTTGCTGTGGGTTTCAAATTCTTCCTTATGGGTACAGTTCCTTCTAACACGTAGGAACTGTCCAAATGGTAAATTTTGTCGCAGAGATTGGGGATGGAAGCTATCAAACAGTAGCAGAGTATTTTATCTGTAGCCTTCCTGAACAGAGTGGTGCCTAATTTGTTCTCTGCGTCTTTGAAGATCTCTAAATCTAGAAAAGGGATCTTTTCTTGTTGAAGGTCATGGTGAAGTTAATGCATTCATCTTGTAATTGACCAGGTAATAAACGAATTTAGTTCTATTTCAGTTCTCCCCACAACATGACACATCGTCAATATAACGCACCCATGTTTTCATGAGGTGCTTAAAAGGATTATGGTCTGCATAGACTGAACGTGTCTCTAAATCATCCATAAAGAGGTTCGCAAGATCTGGTGCGAAACTGGAGCCCATACTTGTACCATGTTGTTGCAGGTAAAACCTGTCTTCTTCAATGAAAAATTGTTGGTGAGAGCAAGTCTGATACACTCCTGAACAAATGATGTTGGTACTGTTTTGTCCTCCTTTTCTCTAGGTATTGACCCATAATTCTGACACACTTCATCTGGGAATGCTTGTATACAGTGCTTCCACATCCAAGGTAACTAAATGTCTGTGGGACCCACCACTATGTGTCTAGTATTTTGATCATTTGGGTTGTATCTTGGACATATGAGCGCATCATTTTCACAAATGGCCTTAAGAAAAAGTCAGAATATATCGACAAAGGTTCGAGAATAGATCCGATGGCTGCCACGATGGGCCGCCCCGGAGGCACCTCACGATGTTTATGAATTTTCGGTAGACAGTAGAAAGCTGGTGTGATCGGGTGAGCTTGTAGCAAAAAAGCTTTCTCATCGGTATCGATCCACCCTTCACTTTCTGCATGGTCCATAAGACTAGATATTTCATCTCGAATTCTTGGTGTAGGATCGCATGGTAAGGGTTTGTAGAAGGTGATTCTTTCGAGTTGTTTCTTTACTTCAGCCCGGTATAGCTCTATACCCCATAGGACTACTCCTCCACCCTTATCTGCAGGTTTAATCACAAACAATTCATTTCAGCTAGATTTTTTAAAGCTGTCCTTTCCACTTTAGACAAATTGTCCCTGTGCTTATTTTTAGTTTGGACAAGATTTTTCATTTTACTTATGATCTTGTTCTCAAAACTGATGATTTCTGGTGAAACCATCGAGGTGAGAGGGTGAAGGTAGATGGTGGTTTCAAACCGAAGTGCTTTTGTCTCTGGTCTTTGATCATCGTGATCTCTAAAGAAATACTTAATCGAATCATGCGGAAAAAGTTCCGCATTTCTATTCTGTGGTGAACTGGTCGCTTTATTCACTGGAACAAAAGACAGCCCTTTACTCAGAACACGAATTCTGCTTCTGTGAGGATGTGTTGACTCAAATTAAAAATGGGGATCACCAAGTCGGCGGACCCGGCTGCCACTGTCGGGTCCGCATCCCGTGGTTGCCTGGTTGGCGGTTCCTCCCTCGTCTGCCCGGTTCTGAAAAGGCCTCTTTGTGGATTGCCTGTGGTGGCCCCCTCAGTGCTTGAACCACCGTCACTACTATTGGAAGAATTTGAAAAGGTTACGAACTTTCTAAAGGAGCGTTTCCTATTCCACCTTGGCTATGGTCTGGGTTCGTGTTCATCTGTGTGAAAAAACCTGGCACCAGGTACGGATAGGTCACCTCTTCCTTATAGTACTGAACATCTTTTTTAAATTTCCACAAATTTCTTGTCCATGGTGAAAGTTTTGAACTTCCCATGTCCTCTTCTATTTTTTCCAATAGAGCTTTGGCATTAGGTATTATTGAATCCTCTTTGATTTTCTTTCTAATTCGCTAGATCCAATTTTTGTTTTTTTGCTTCCTCATTTGCCGTCGTTATCACTAGGATAATCCAATCCCGGAACACTTATTCCCTACGCCACTGAAATTTGCCATGAATTTGGGGTTATCCAGAAATACCGGGGTATATTTTTAACTTGAAGACCCTCCGGATGATCCCTGCTTTTAGGTATTCGACCATTAACTGGCCGTGGGATTCAGTACGTAATTAGTTTCTTCACTTTCTGAGTAAGTAAATCCAGATCATTGGTGTTAGATGGAGTGGGATTGGCTGTTGCCGGGCTGGACTGTCCCAGAATCGACGGCAGTTCAAAGAACTCTTTGAACTGATCCTCCGAAAAGGAAACTATATTTACATTTTCCATTTTATCAAGCTAATTGGCTCTACCAACCAACGGGTTGTCCTATAACATTGAATATTGCTTGAGCTGTACCTATCCTCTTTTTAGGGGCTGAGTGGGTGAGGATAATGGAACACCAATTTCAAAAAATCCCACTAAACAGCTTCCTTCCCTTACCGTGCTGAGTGAACCAACTTAGATGTATGTGTACTTAATTTTTGCATACTTAAACCTAAACAAAAGGGCACTTCACCTCTTAATTATCGAAAAATACTCATATTTTATTGTTTATCACACCATATTGACAATTCTAATATACACAATTAAAATATTCCAAACACATATTCAACAATAAGTCATTGTATGTACATCTTTCTTCATTACAAATGAAGGCTTAGACATATCTGCTTAGACAAACCTTTTATATGCCTTACTGGGGGTGTGTTCTCTTTTATAGAACGAACCCCACTCTTATTTATCCCTTCCTAAATTCTCTGGGCAAAGCGGACTGTGCCAACACTTTTATAAAAATGTGTTTCTAGGACCAGCATGGAAATATATCTTTAAGAATAGGCTAGGTCAGTGATCCCTATGGCGAATCCTGCTGGTACTGTCTTCAGGGCACATAGGCTTAGTTCATATAGTGGTTTTCACACCACTTAATGGTTTGTCGTAATCTTTCTAAAAGACAAATAAACAGTTGGCATTTTAAAATAAGGTTAAAATAAAACATTTTTATGCAAAAACGAAATACATCTGTTACGGTTTCAACTCTTTTGGCATTATAGACAGCAGGGATACCTAATTGGTTAAGTGGTCTAGATTATTGTCCACTACCACACTTCATCTTATATTCAACATGATTTAATCTCTTCATTTAATGTGTCTGCAAAAGTGCATTATACCCTTTGAAACTTGATTTCCTTGGGCTGACCGTCTCTTTCCAACTCATATTTGTTAAAAGACTTCTTCTAAGCGGTGGGGGGGGGAAAGGGGAAGAGGGGGGGGGAGGGGGGAGAGAGAAGGGAGGGGGGAAGGAGAGAAAAGGGGATATCACATGCTCTATATGATAATTTATCACCTATTCTCAGTGTAAGTAAGCTGCCCATCCCCTGCCACCTCCCTGAGTGTTTAGAAGGTGGCAAGGAGGAAATGATTTAATAAAGTATATTGGGATTTGGTGTCTAGTGTAACGGATCGCCCAGGGTGTTCTGATTGTCATTGACCGCATAGGTGGGGAGAGCGGGTACTTCCCTTGACCCAGGCGGTCTCATAAGGCTGCAATTACCTTATTGCTACATTTGGTGGGCAGCTCACGCATTGTGAGTGATGGTCTTATTGTGAAGCCCGCTGCAGAGAAAAGGGCGGTGCGTATTTGGGAGGTTGCTGCTATATAAACTGACCATTGTGACTGGATTGTGGCAAAAACAGTGTGAGGGGTTCCTTACAAAGGCCGGATAGCCACTTTTCTAGCCCTCTTAATTCAATCTGTCATTTATTAATAAAATGAAGCTGAAGAGTACAGCTGCCCTCGACTCTGCAAATGGTGCAGACTGGAATGGCTCATACACTGCTCCAATGGTGAGCTCTACAACCTTGGAATCCCCACATAGTGGATAACAAAGAAGAAGCCAAACTAAACATCCAGTGGTTACAATAGCATTGGTGCATGAAACCCTGATGAAAGTGACTGAAACACAAGATATTCAAACTGGTCAGACAGTTATTGTAAACCAGTGGAGACGAGGTTTGGAATACACAGTTACAACAAAAAATATTCAAAGGAAGATCAAAGAATATTTTGGCAAAAGAGACATAAAAGCTCAAATGATGTGGTCGACTTAAGAGCAGAGGATTGTCAGTTTAAGTCACACTAAAGCCCCAATGCGGGGAGATCCAACCAGCCCAGAAAATGAGGAGGAGGAGCTGGAGAATCATACCAACCACCCAGAGGAAAACAGGCGAATGGCACTGGAGAACCCCACTCCTGAAGGAGAGAAGGAGAATCAGTCAAATGATCAGGGGGACAACTCAACCCTAAAGGTGTTCAGCTTTGTGCTTAACTCATTGGTGTCAGTGTTTGAACTGTTAAAAGGAGAAGTCCAAAGCCAAGCCGGAATTCTCCTTGAACTAACGGATGAAGTAGCCAAATGTGATTCCTCATTGGTGGGGTTAAAGAATACAATCATCTCTTCCATCGCCCCTATGCTAATTGACATACAAATTGAAGTGGCCAAGAAGGGGTTAGATATCATCTCTATACAGAGACTTTCCCTGGCAAACAGAAAGGAGGATGCTTCGTCCTGAGCCCAAATTCGAGACCTACTCAAGACCAAGTTCCAGAAGCCCAGTTTACAGGAGCTAGAACAGAGTGATTCTGCAGGTTCCTCCAGTACTCACGATGATAATCCGTTATCGGAATCAACCTTGGAGGAATTCATGAGATTGGCTCAGGTGGCGGAGGCCCAAGTGCTGGAATCCGGGGAAAGGAGTGTACGTAGTGAAGGCCAGGAAGTCTTTCGGGATATGGGGGCAGCCGGCAACTCAGATTGAATTGTTGTGAGTCACCAAAATGCCAAGAGGAGGAGGAGATTGAAAAGAAAGGAAGGGGCGAAAAAAGGGCAAAAGAGCACCCAGAAAGAGCACCCAGAAAAATATTAAGAAAAACAAGGGAAAAGAAACTAAAAATAAAAAAAAACAAAAAGTACAAAATGCGGGAATCCTTAATTTCGTGAACAACATCAACACAACAAATATCAATGTCCACCCAGATACAGCAAAATTAGTCATCCACAATAAAGGATTTGCTAAGCCAACAAATGAGCAGGGGTCTCAGACAAACACTCTGTTGACACCAAATAGAGCGCAGTTAAATGCAAAGGCACTGCACCAGAGAACAGTGGAAAGTGACCTCGCGATCGTGAGAGTAAGCGTGGGAATGCAGACAGAGTTCCTTCCCAGCTCGGGCCAAAATGCACAGAATCAAAAAGAGGGGGACTCCATTATCCCAAAACAGAAACTGGTTCCCATTTTTACACAAAGTAAGACATCTAAGAGAAGATCAGTGGTTAAGAGTGCTGATATGGATGCAAGAGGAGGTAAGTTAAAAATAGCGCCAATCTTCTTCTCAGCTGCGAAGAAAGTAGGGAGTCCATCTATCGCAAGTGAATCAACCAACTTCAAGGTTGGTGGGAAATCCATTTCAATCTAGGGGATATGGAACGGTGCAGGAAAATCGAAAGAGATTGTTCAACATGAAAATGGACCAACACTTCAAGGGAACAGGAAATTGGTACACAGTCCTCTACAAGAGGACGACCAAACTCATTTCGAAGCCCCTAGTCTGTGGTTAAAATCTACATGAAAGAACAATCACTAATAATCCTTAAGTAGAAACACCATTCTAGCGGAGTTTAAGAAAGTAAAGAGCTTGTACCTATTTGCATCAGGGGATATAGAATACGTTAAATTCCCCGATTGTAAAAACTGATTTATGGTTGAAATGGTGCTGAGCTCCACTAGGGCCTATGATGCAATTATAAAAGCTGCTGGGGCATTAGAAGAAAAAGGCCTAATAGTGGCTAGAGATGGCTTCGTGTTCAACTTGAATGAGTCTTTTAAAGGGCAAGGGCCTGCTCAGACAAATTCACACAAGCAAGAAAGAAGCCCTGGGCTCCAAAGAAAAGAGGGTAGCAGAGATATGGCAGAAACTAAGAAGGAAGAAAATGTTTTGGCTGCCCACCCCGAAATCCTGGCCCAAGTCTTGGTGAGTATAGGCCTGGGGTCAAGACAACTTTAGTCAGTCCGCCTTGCATGTAGTGAGTTGGAATACGAGGGGTTCCAGCACCTTTAGAGCCAAAAAAATTAAAGATCACCTTTGGGGTAAGATGGATATTGTGATATTTCAGGAAACATGGATGGTGAATGCAATAGAAATTGAAGGCTTCACCACTCACTGCTTACCCGCAAGTCAAAAATGGCTGGGTAGACCAGATGGCGGTCTTTTGATAGCTCTTAAAAACAGCTCAGTGAGGAATGCTAAGGTCATCTTTAAGGACAAAATTGGCATCTTTGCCACCGAAATTAAACTTAATTTCGATATCCAAAATCCGTGGGTGGTGGTGGTAGATGTTTATTGGAACCCCGCCTCTTCTACACTCGATACATTTTTGGATATGTTGGGGGGTGTATTGTCCACATTGAAATCAGACTTGGGTAAGGCTAATATTATCGTGGCAGGGGATTTCAATTCCATATGTATCGAGAGCTTAAATTCAAAGCAGAGTGAAAGGGGAAAGAAATTAACCAGAAGAGGGCAGAAATGGTTAGCTTTCATGAGCTCATGGGGTCTTGAAATGTTAAATGGGAGCTCGCAGGCGGAAAAGGCGCCACCACAACCTGGAGACGAGGAGAGTTAACTAGATTATATTTTCGTCAGCGCGAGCCTTTTCTCAAGAACATGCACGTTGATAGTAAATCATGAGGGGGGCAGCGACCATGCAAGGTTGGAGCTATCCTTCCCCAGATATTCAGGGGCATCAGGAGTGGCTACATAAGCAAGATCTGGAGGGAAGGGGTTGGGAGAGTCAGATTAGCCAAGTATGGTCAAGGGGGGGGGAATTAAAAAAAGCAGTGAAGATGATTCCATACCCCTCCCTGATAGATCATTGTCATCCAGACAATTATATTTGCTTTATCTGGTCAACTGTGCCACCCAAAATGCCATCATTAGGAGTCAAGCAGCACCACCTGCATGAGTTTGATGAGGAAACTATGTTCAGAAAGAGGGAAATGAGAAGCAATCTTCGGGGACTTAAAAAACAGAATTTGGCACCAGACAGTTTCATAAGGGAAGCAAATGGTATTAGGAGTAAATACAGGCATTGGTCAAAAAATCAATGAATGGCTAGACTACAAAAAGACGGCGAACAGATGTTGAAGCTTTTGCCAAAGCTAATATGCAAGGGTTTTGGTCAGTAATGGGGCAATTGGACCAGCAATCACTGGTCTCAGAAGCCAAATGGGTTAATCATTTATCAGCTTTCTTTCAGAAACCAAGCGAGGAAGGGGAGCCAATGAAGTTGGAGACCAAATGGTCCCTGGCCTTGGAAGAGGAGGAAATTGCAGAGATAATCAGGTGCTCATCGCTATCTAAGGCCGCCGGTCCTAGCAGGTTGACGTATCAAGTTCTTAAAAACAAACCAGAGTTCTGGGCTTGGTTCTTGAGGAACTGCGGGCGTTATTTGTGCCCTAATACCATAGTAGCCTTACTATAAGGCTACCAACTGCATACTATTAGCAACCACCATCAGCAAAGTGTGTCTCCATCAGATGCCACGAGGCTCCCACCACTCCAAGATGGCCGCCTGCCGGATTGATCCTCTTCCGACATTGTTCACCTAGTGCTGCTGCCCTCTGTGCCTGTGGATTGGCTGCTGCCCACTTATTGTCAGCCAATCCAAACCGAGAGGCGAGAGCCGGCCCTCTCCACGAAGGCTCGACTCACAAAGGCTCCCTGTCCCTTGCCTGTCCTCAGCCTTCCTCGCCGTTGGCCCAAACTCCCTGTCCGTTTTCCTACCTACCTCCCAGAAAAGTTCGAATCCTTCGCATCAAAGACTTGGATTGTCCGCTACGACCGACTGTCTTCACAACTGTAAGACTTTCAAACGCTGTAACGCTTTTTCGAACTGTCTGCACACTGCATACCATCCACCAATCTACTTACTGTGTCTGCCTATTGCTCTGATTTTTGGTCACCTCATCATCCATATGCACTACCATACTAGCGTGCTTGACAGGAGCTCCCTCTGCACGCCATCTAGCAGTCCTATTGTGCGAGCGACATTACCGCCTCCTAACTGCTAACCTGCAATATGCTGATTCGTACTATGATCTGCCTCCATCCGCGGTCCTAACGTCTTGTTTTCTAATCATATTGCTAATGCTTAATCCTCCACATGTGCTCACGCCCTGCCGTATTGCTGATCGCACACACATGCTACCGCTCCACGTGCATTCAAGCCTTGGCATTGCTGCTTCTAACTCCATGCAGTCGTTCATTTATAGTCTTGCCCTGCCGCATTATTGATTCTGCTGCTCCAGGTAGCCTAGAATAGCCAACCCAAAACTGCTGCTCCTTCTGAACTGTCTGCTGCTCTCTGCTCGCCTAGAAGGGTGAGAAGGCTGGAGCCCTCCTCTACCCCACACGAGCTCACCAGAAGCTTCCAGCCGCATATACCACGCGTGCCCACTAAAAAATTGTAGGCCTACCCCATCTCAAAAAATCAGCCCTCACTCCATAGTGTGCCCATACAAATTCGAATCTAGACATCTGTTGTGTTACCCTGCCATTCAATTCTAGCCATTTTGATGTGATACCCTGCCATTCTAATCTAGCCATTAGATGTGATACTCTGCCATTCTAATCTAGCCATTTGATGTGATTCTCTGCCATTCGAATCTAGCCATTTGATGTGATACTCTGCCATTCGAATCTAGCCATTTGATGTGATACTCTGCCATTCAAATCTAGCCATTTTGTTGTGATACTCTGCCATTCGAATCTAGCCATTTTGTTGTGATACTCTGCCATTCGAATCTAGCCATTCTGGTGTGATATTCTGCCATCCGAATCTAGCCATTCTGATGTGATATTCTGCCATCCGAATCTAGCCATTTTGATGTGATACCCTGCCATTCAAATCTAGCCATTTTTATGTGATACTTTGCCATTCGATTCTAGCCTGCCCTTAGCGGCCCTGCTCAATTGTGTTACTGCTTGCCCCTAGCGACCCTGATCTACTGTGTTAACTGCCCACCCCGACCTACAGTGTCTTTGCCCATCTACCTGTACACCTCTTGTCCACAAATGCAGCCCCTTGGCACACACCCCAAAGCGCCTACACACCTCCCTTCCTCTTTATCCATCTTCTTCACATCCCTCTCCCTTCTGGCCATCTGCAGCATGTCGCCTGCGCACCCAGACCTGCATGCCCACCCATGCCTTACCCCACCATCTGACCTCACGCACACCATAGCGTCGTCTGCACTCCATTCCACACTCAACTACCACACCATTCCGATCGGACATCACCCACGCCACCTCAGGCTCTGTAGACTAAGAACACGCACCAAACACCTCCTAACTCTCCGCAGCACTCCACACTTCACACTCCTTAGGAACAACAGACTCAGCTCTCGCACCCCTACACCAGCCACCAATACTTACCTCTCTAACCACACTCACTACACTAGCACCCATCACGCTGCACCTATCACGACCCAGCCTCACACACCCAAATACGCATCGCCCACCCCCAACACCACCAACGCCAACACACACACTCAACGACCAGACTTAAGATGCGCTCTCATCAATGCGCGCTCTGTCCATGCCCACGCCATTGAAATCAATGACCTTATCACCACCCACAATCTTGACCTACTTGCCATATCCGAAACCTGGCTCCATGAAGCTTCCAGTCCTTCCATCCACCTCGCTCTCCCTCAAAACTATACCATTCTCAGACAGGACCGTAAAAATTCCAAAGGTGGTGGCGGCGTCGCCCTCATCTTTAAAGACACCCTCTCCATAAGAAGGTGTAATCAACAATGGGACAACAACGCTGATCTCCTCACTGCTAAACTAGCCCTCTCACCTAACTGCACCATAAACTTCTTTATCACCTACAGACCACCAGGATCACCCTTTGACTGCCAAAAGCAACTCCTCCAAAACTTAGGCAAGAACCTCAAAAGCACCACCAAAAGCATCCTTCTAGGGGACATTAACCTTGGTTTAGCTGACCCAAAGGACAAAGCAGCCGCAAATCTAGCCAAAGAACTATCGAACATGGGGTTCGAACACAAAATTACTGCCCCCACTCATAACAAAGGCAGATCCATTGACTGGCTAGCTGATCACAACTGCTCAGCTGCAATTACCTCCATCTCGGCCCTCCCATGGACGGACCATTATCTCATTCAATTCTCCATTCCTACTACGCCCACTTATAAAACCTTAACTCATGCCCCACCCAAAAAACTCACTGCTTCCAACCTCGCCCCTCTCCTCGATATCCCTGAACTCAAGCCTCCGTTCACCCATGACCCTACCTCTTTAGCCAACATCTACTCCAGCACACTCACCCAAGCCATCGATCTCATTGCCCCTCTAGAAGAAAAAAAAGGGAAAAAATCAATGCACCGCAACTTTCGGTTCACTGAAGAACTATCTGACCTTCGCACTAAGAAACGCAAAGCCCTATCCAGATGGCAAGCAGCGCCTAATCAATCCTCGCTTAAAGATTTTAAAGAGATCTCTTTGACCTACAAAAAAGCCATATTCCACACTAAATCCGAATCCTACAATCAGAGAATTACCAACGCCAGCTCCAAATCAAGAGAAATATTCTCCATTTTCAAAGAACTCACCACACCTGCCTCCAGGCTGCCCTCCTCAAAAAAGTTAAAACTCTCCAAGACAAAATAGCCTCACAACGCAAAGCTCTCAGCACCCCCACCTGCTCGCCCACACCTTCCACCAACAACTCTCTCTCACAAACACCCCTTTTTGCTTTTAGAGAAGTCTCGGAGACGGAAGTCAAGGACCACCAAACTCATTTACGCCATAAAACCCTACCTCACCACGCCTAACTGCCTCTCCATAGCCAGAGCTACTATTGGAGCCAGATTGGACTACTGCAACGCCCTCCTGGCAGGCACATCGTCAAAAAACCTAAGCAGGCTCCAAATAGTGCAAAATAATGCCCCGCGCTGCACTACACATCCCCAAAACTGACCACATTTCACAAGCCAGAAGACTTGTCCACTGGCTCCCAGTCAAGGAAAGAATTAACTTTAAAATCCTCACTCTCACACACAAATGCATCAATCACACAGCACCCCCCTACCTATCTGAAACTATAACTAAAAACTCTTCCATCCGTCCAGAAGAAGCCTTCACGCCAACCAACTCCGAGTACCCACTGTAAAAAGAGCCAAAGCCGGCGGCATTGGCTTCCCACACATAGCTCCTAAGCTCTGGAACACCCTCCCTAACGCACTCAGAGAAGAACCTTCTCTGTATTCCTTTCGCAAATCTCTCAAAACCACTCTATTCAACTAACTCCATCCTCCTTCACCCACACCAGCTCGCAGACGTCTGTTACGAAATGTGTCTGAGACGAAATGTGCCTTGTAATGAAAATTGCTTTGTAACCATCTTCCTTCCTCGGTAACCAGATTATGTATGTCCTCATGTAACAGCGCCACGATGCCCCCGGGGTGTAGTGCGCTTTAAATAAATCCGAATAAATAAATAAATAAATATTTGGGGAGATCTTGCTCACAAAACACTTCCCACCATCCTGGAAAACAGCGTTGATCATCCCACTCTTCAAAGGGGGTGGGGGGCTAGACTAACCCCGCTAGTTATCGACCGATTCCACTTTTGGATATCAAAAGTAAGATTTTTATGAGGCTGATAGTGAAGGAGCTTACAAACTGGGTTGATGGTGTTGGGGCCCTGTCCCGCTTCCAAACAGGGTTTAGAAAGGGCCTTTCCACATCGCTAAATGGTTAATTATGAGCCTAGTGAGTGAGATCTCTGCTGAGAAAGGTGAATTACCCCTGTATGGGGCGTGGATTGACCTCTCGAAGGCATTTGATCAGATTAGCAGAGGTTTGCTGTGCGAAAAACTCAAACTGAAGGGTGTCCCCGAATCTCTATTGGCTATGTTAATTGAGTTGCATAGGGACACAACAGTAAGGGTGAGGTTAGATGACAAGGGACATCTGTCAAATGAAGTGACGGTAGAGAGTGGAGTAAGGGAGCGGTGTTTGGTAGCCCCTCTATTTTTCAATCTCTTTCTGTCCGATTTGGGGCAAGACCTAGAATCATCCACACTGGCCAGTCCAATCCTTAATGGGAGTAAGATCTTTTGACTGGCTTATGCGGACGACATAGTCATATTGGACAGAACATCCATAGGCCTCCAAAGACTTCTGACCAAACTGGGTAGCTATGCTGAGAAAAACATGTTAGTAATAAACCTGCTAAAATCCAAGATTCTTGTGTTTAAACATCCAAGAAAGAAGATCAGCTTCGATAATTGGTCATTGAACGGGCAGATTATACCACGAGTGTATGAGCTAACCTATCGTGGCTACAAGATCTATGCCAGCCCGTGAAACCAGGAACATGATATCTTTACCAAGGTTTATGAACTGAACCCCCAAATGAAAAAAATCAAAGCCAAATACTGCAAATTCTCCATCTTGCCATTGATCAAATATTATGTAGCCAAAATAATACCGGTTATTTTGTATGGCTTAGAAGCGAAACCCTCACTCTGGAGTGCAAATTGGGCCAGAATAGAAGGTAGAATTTGGAAAGTTTCTCTTAATCTCCCTATGAGTACACCTGGTTGGAACTTGTGGTTTGAACTAGGCCATGTCTCTTTAGTGTGCCATGCAGAATGGAAGCTAATCTGATTATATAGAGAGATAATTGGCCTCATTATGAGTCCGGCAGTAACCGAGGTGGTAAAACCGCCTGGTTACCGCCAGACTCGTATTACCATTCCACCTCCGTGATTCCCGGAATTACCGGGGCATTACAACCCCGTGACCCGGGAATTCCGGAGGCGGAATGGTGTAAATCCCCATTCCCATTAAGTCACACAGGACTCAATGGGAATGGGGATCATGGAAACACCGGCACCATCTTCTGATGCTGCCGGTGTTTCCTCGTCCGCCTGCAGGTGGGCGGTGTTAAACCCACCAGGTCAGACCTGGCGGGATTGACGCCTCCGCCTGCAGGAGTCGTGATCACCGCCACCGTTTTTTCCATACCGGGTGAGTTGTAATGAGGCCCAATGTCTCCTAAACCAGATTCCCTGAAAGAAAATGTTAGAGGTCACTGAAAGGCTCAAAAGCCAGAATCTTGAGAGGGTTGGATTTAAAAGCAAAAAACATACTGGACAGAGTAAATATAGATCTTGAATCTCTGATAACTAACCCTCTTGAGGTAAAACAGGATTTGGAGCGGTTAGACTGGATTAAAACCATCTCTTTGGTGAGAAGCTCTAAGCCACGTAATGCGTTTCTGACAGCAGAAAAAAAACGTAGGCCACTTGCCACGTTACTTAGTAAAATACCCTGACCCCAGAATAAGATCCAACTTTTTACGGGTGAGACTGAACTTGGTCCCCACTGGGGAGGTCTTGGCAATAAGAAAGCAGGAAGATCTTGAGGTCAAACTATGTAAAGTATGCTCTGATCCAAGACTCCAATCACTTCGACACATCCTAATGTAGTGTGAATGGACTTGGTCCCTGAGGCTAGCGAAATTAAGAAGATTCACACATAAGGAGGTTGGTCTTGTCTCGGAGCATCTTTGGGAAAGAATGATTGAAGGCCAAGAAATTCAGCAAACGGCAACAGTGGTTGAAATATTGAGAAATCTGAACCGGTTAAACTAATTATGTTGGGAAATGAGGTGGTCAAGGTTTGAGGGGTTGAGAGTCAGGTTGACTCACGCTAAGGAAAACTAGATCATGTGAACATCATTGATGAATGCTGGGTAAAGGGGAAGGTCAAATGTATTCTCTTATTGATTGGAACGCAATTCGTGGGAATGTTAAATGATACTGGTTGATTAATAATTGTAAAGGTTCTAATTAAATATAAAAAAATGTCTTTTTGTGAACCAAATACAATTTAAAAAAAATGCATAAAAAATACCTTGTAGTTTTCCACTGGTTGTGGTAGCATTGCTGGAAAGCAATGGTTATATTCAGGAAACATCACCTATGCCACTGGTAACATCTACATTGAGAAGCGTTTCAGATATAACACCAGCATAAGTGTTCCAGTAGTAGTTCTCCAAACAAATCTGCTAAATTTATAACAAGGCCTCACATCTTAACTACAGCAAACACTGCACAATCAGAAAGGGACATGCCAGCTTGAAGCCTGAAACATTGACAGCAGTTGTGTATATTAAACACCTTTGGGAAAGTAAGTGTCATTTCCTATAACTATGCAGCAACTAGTCCACTGCACACAGCACTCCTTCAAGTTAGTGAGAGCAGTGAGAAAAGGCTACAAATGTATAAAAGGAAGTAAAGAGATGTAGTTCTCATTACAGATCATCCTTGAAAGTGTTTAAAGACAAGAGGCTATGTCAAGTGAGGGTCAGAAGCTAAAATCTCTCACCAAGTCCCCTGTCCCTTTTGGGGTCAGGGTTAACTCTGCGTGATAGCAGGCATTAACAAATACAGAAGTGGTTTAGGAGGTTTAGAAACTGTTGTTGTGATACGTGCCCAGAAGTCAGTTAATATGGATCACAAGTACAACAGAACAAAAACAACCTAGAAGGACTAGGATGAAAGACTATGATTAGGAGCAGGAATAGGATGAAGTACTTTAATGATGTACTATGATAAAGGAATATTTTGAAGAACATGGTTTAGGATGAAAGACAATGACGAAGATGAATGATTGGCCTGAAGCACTTTGATAAAGGAGAAGGATCATGATGGAGACTATGAGGAAACAATCAAACTATGATGAAAGAAAAAGACTTAGATGACAGAGAAGAACAAGGACAAAATAGAAGTACTATGATGAAGTTCCATGGTAAATGAGAAGGATGGGATAAATGACTATGGTGAAATAGAAGGATAATGGCAAAGATAATAAACAAGGAGAATTACTATTATGAAGTTATTGATGAATGACTATAAAAAGGGCTTTAATGAAGGACTATGTTGAAGAAGATTGACTAAAATGAATCTCTATGATGAAGGAGAAAGACTAAAATGATGGACTAGGACAAAGCATTATCACAAAGGAGAAGGACTTGAACAGCCAAATATGATGAAACAGAGGGGCTGGGATAGGGGCTCTGATGACATACAATGCTAACATAGTATGACAAATGAACATGATAGGGAGAATCAGGAATTATTCAAACCTTACAGTGCATTTCATGTTACCATTTCCTTTTACCATGGCCCTCAACTGTACTTAGTTTGATAATTTAATATGAACCATCAATATATAGGTCACGGTTTGACTTCTTGGGAATTAAAACTAGTACTACTTGATGTAAGGTACGCTAGTTGATCTAGCTCTCTGTTGCTTTTGCAGCAGCACAACAAAGATTATAATGCACTTTTTAATATGTTGCCCAATCTGTTCTTATGAAAAGGGAACATTTTTAAACAACCTCTTTTGGGAGGATATAATTGTAGATGTTGTCACCATGCTTTATTATTTTTATTGGGCTTGATTAACTGTGTATCAGTTTGTCCTAGTGTTGATGGTCATGTTTTCAAGTTGAGTGAAAGCCTCCTATAGGAAGCACTACACATAAATGGGAGTTAAAATGCTTATTCAGGATTAATCCCCACAATTAGGAGTATTCATGACACTGAACTTTGAAAGGGGTCTCACTTTACAGGCAGATTATGAAAGAACATTGTTACACTTTACAGATTCAGCAGAATCTCCACCACCCTTATTACCCACGATCGGCAATTGAAAGACACAACTGCACGTAAAAGATAAAAATCACAAAAATCTGTGATCATACTAACCTAAAATTGCCTGATGCTATACCTCTAGTTTTAATGAGTATGAGAAGAATCTGTAATAAAAGAAGTGGAGTGAGGGCATGCACTATTTTAATTGGCCTGCCAATATGCCTTCCTGAATCACCACTTTTGCCTCTAGCCAATATATACTAGTCTGATGATAATGATGTTTTGCTATGCTGCAAAACACATCAGAAACATAATATATATCCATTGAAGGCCAATTGCAGAACTCCAAAAAATAGCCATAATATTGGGCCATTGCCTGTAACCCAGAGACTTTGGGGCTCATTGCAAGTATGGTGGTGTGGGAAGAAATTGGCGGTAACATCATTACTGCTCCTTTCCCACTATGTCATAATGTGAGTTTGGCCCTGGGGTGGGGGATTTACCTGCAGCATTATACTGGAGGTAAAGCCTCCCACTTTCCGTAAATAGTCTGTGAAACCAGTGGAATTAGCACAGCAGTAAATCAGCCAGTGGTAATTCCATCAATAATGCCCTATTGAGTCTAACAGACTCTCAAACTCAAAGAATGGCGCTAATTCTGTGAGACCACGTGGTGGTAACAATAATTCTATTGGGCAGGATTTACTGGCAGAATACCACCCAACTCATAATGAGCCCCTGTGTGTTTATAAAGTTATATCAATGCAAGAATTTGCTTGCATCAAGGTAGATTAGCCAGATCTTACTTACATCGCTGTTCTTAATTGGCGGAGCAATTTGTTTGGTTATTTCCGATAACAAACAATACTTCTCTGTGCTAATTAGTTAAATGACCACCAGTAAGTTATTACTATTAAGGACAATTATTTTGGACAATTATTTTGTTGAAAATCTCAATGAAGCCAATTCACATACCACTAAGGATACATTTGGAAAACGATATGCTTTACTTGTAATTGTTTAATAAATATGAAAACTGCACAACACACTGCCAACAGAGGATTTTTATTTGAAGAAACACACCCACATAGATTTTTTTTTTTAGCTGCTGAAGCGTTTGAGCCCTGCATTTTCCAAAAGATCTTACTAACAACGAGCTCCCCATCAAAGGTTTTGGGTGTGCCTGTGGGGATAGGCCTGAAATGCTTTTACTGGTTAGCAGTCTGGAAATATAGATGGCTTTCCCGAGACCAGGCAAGACGTTTTGTGTGTAGAAAAAATGGTAAATTCGACAAACAGATTATGAAAAACAGGCAGCCTCGAGAGCTTGATAACTATTAAATAGTTTCCACAGAACAGTTGAAGTGGTGGTTGTGATGGAAGCAATACTCCTTTGTGATCTGGCAGAGAGGTACCAGTGGGTCAGCCACCTGGGAATGGGGAACTGAGTATTATTTATGTTTTCTCCCTGGAAAAAACCCTTTATACATACATGTGTCATCTAGATGTTATGTTCTGGCCTCCAGATGTTATGCCCGCTCAAACTGGCTCGTGAATGAACAGGAACAGGAACCTCTTTCTGAAGCAATGACTAAAGCAACTAGCCAGGTTTTATTTAAAGCGCATACTAATATCCATTGGATTGTGATGATCAATATGGAAGAACATCAAGGGTTCAAGAACATGCATATGACTAATCTGACAGCATACTTTTCAAATTGCCTTTATTTTTCACATCATTGGAAAAAATTGTAGAGGTTAATGTAATGGCCTCAATTGGGGTAATGTACAGATCAAGGTTTTTGATAACCCCACTAATGTTACTATTGAAATCATTGTTGTTGTTTATCTTAGTAGTGATGTAGACATGGTAGCTGCACCTGGTCCCTGTAGGTTAGAAGATGAGCAGAGACCTTTTCTATGATTACCAACATACTCGCTAATGATACCACTGTTGAAACACACTCTCCAAATGTCATGTCTTTAGGTCTTACCCATATCTTATTTTCTGTACACGGCTATTGATGTACAATATCATATCACAACCACTGCACACTTTAAGAACCTCGCTACTTAGGGAGAACAATTATGGCATGTGTCACCGACCAGAGAAATAAAGTTGCCAGACAGACAGATGCTCCCCAATGCCACTTTAGGAATGATCAACAGTTTCCTTCCCCTTTCAAGCTTTTGTGCAACACCATATAAGCAGGGCAGCAAACCATTATAATGTTTAACGGAAAAATAAGGCATGTCTCCAGAGCTCTGGTCCTCTCCAGGCTGGACTACTGCAACAGCATCTTTCTCAATCTCCCCCTTTCCTCCCTTCTCCCCCACCAGCTAATCCCGAATAGTGCTGCAAGAATGATAATAGGCCTTAAGCCCACGGACCATGGGGGGCATGTCTCTCTCCTCGGCTTGTGCCTCCCTTTGGAATCTCCTCCGAGCTCCTCTCAGACTTTAGCTGGACCTCCTCAAATTCCAGAAATTGCTCAAAACTCTGCTCTTCTCTACCTCCTTCCCCCTTTCCATTCCCTGTTAATCACTCCACTGCTGCTGTGACTGGGGCCTGATCCTCATGCATTCCATTGGATCCCAGGCCCTCCTTGCCAGTCAATACCAGCATCCCTAGCACCACTGCACTGCCCTGCAGTCCCCTTCTTGGTGGTGCTCATTCCACCCTGAGAGATGCCTTTACCAGAATATAACCTGAGGTTCTCCTCCTGGCTGCCCTCAGCACTTCCCTCCGGGACCACTCCAGCACCTCTCCACTGCTCTGTCCCTCATTCCATCCCCTTCCCCTGCACTTCTCCAAATGCACTTGCACGGCCAAATGTCACAAGGCCTAGCAGGGCCACAACTGTATATTGCTGTTTTTTGCCATTGTTTTTATTTCCCCTGTTCCCTTCCCATTTACGTTGTGGTGCTTTGAAACACAATTCTGCCATATAAAGCGCCTTACAAATGCTCAATAAATAAATAAATAAATAAATAAATAAATAAAGCTGTGAGACTTTTCAATAAGTAATTTGGTCTCTGTAACTCAGAACTTGCTAACATATTTGATATTTAACATCACTTTTGCAATTCGACAAGACTGTTAAGGGCCATCTAAAAACTACCACTGATGTCATTGCCCATCCTTCTTGGCTGAGAGCAGCTACCAACAACTCTGGAGCACTGTCTGACCTGTGACCTTGGTGAACATTGTTTTTCTTTTTTTTACTTTGGAAATGTAAATCCTCCAAATTAAGATTCTGCTTTAAAGAGTGTGAGAAAGTTAATTCACATCATATGAGGGTATGCTAATAGGCAGATGTATGTGGGTGTTCTATGACTTCTTTCAGGACTGACCTTCTTGGTAATAATGTGGCAATATTCAGGGATTAAGGTGAGCACTTATACACTCTCTTCCCATGCTAAATATATTAATAGTGAATTCAGTGTATTTTGAAAGAGTTAAGACAACGTTTATTACGAGTACGGTGGTGCAGGAAAAAATGGTGGTAATGAAAAGGTAACTCTGGTACCACTACATTAATGCCACATTTACCACTCTACCATACTACAACTTTGGTGCTAAGGTGGAGGATTTTCCTCCAGTAAAACGCTGTAGGTTAATCTTCCACCTTACCATAAAAAAACAGCAAAATTAGCGATATCAGCAGTGGTGGTAATTCTGCTAAAATTCCTCAGGAGTCCGATGACTTCAAAAAATGAGGATTTATACCACTGCCATTTGTAATCCAATGATAGATGCACGGGACCAAGTGGTGGTTGATGGTGAATCTGTGTAGCAGAATTTCAGCAGATTTAGCACCAAAATACTGCCAAACTTAGAATGAGGCCCGGTGGCTTCTTTATGTAGGCCCAGCCTCAGTTACATGGGCCTGCAAAGTCTGTAATGTGTTTCATGTATCCTCATGGTTCTCCTAGGATCAATTGCCATGATCAATTACTGGATTATTCTACTACATTTCTGCAAAAAAATATTTTTTTTAAAAAAGGGGCCTATCATTGTATGGCTCAACAGAAATAATAGCCAAACAAGACGGATTCTCTCTCCTGAGGCCACAGTTTACTATTTTGAGTTAAGAGAGGACACTGATGATGTGATTCCTCAGATCATCCACTAAATATGAACAGACTCATAGGTTTGTCCCATCATTTTAAATAAAGACGATCGGAGAGGAAAAGGGAAGGGAAAAAGGTTTCTGCGCTGTAATCCTGAAAAAGAAATACTATTCTTTAGGTGGAAATTTTCCAAAGCCTATGCAATCAGGATGTTTTAAAGGTCCCCTGAAGAGCAGTAATCTATTTTTTAAGTGCCGCTTAGATGGTAATTATGTCAGAGATTTTAGCAACAAAATGGTGATACATGCCTGTGGTGTTCCACATTGATGCATTTAAACATGGACAAAGAGGAATCGGCAAACCATGATGGAGTGAAGCTGTGACATCCACATATTGCAAAGACCACCTCTATCCAGAGTCCCTACTGCAGAAGCATGTGTAGATGTGCCCAAGCAGGGCCCGCTTAGCGTGCGCTACATACTTTTCCCTTGTGGGATATATTGAAATAAAGACACAGCACCAGGTTCCAGCCATAATACATATTGTTTTTAATGCTATGTATGTTTTCTGTGCATTAACCTGTACTGAAAGATCCAGGCCACAGTGGGTGTCTCCCTGGGGAGCATGGCTTTGAGCGACCCCCCAGGTTTGGAAATCTGTAATGCACCAGGCTACATGTGTGGGTATAGTCCAGCATATAGTTTGGGCCAAGGCTACATGCATTGAGGGTACGACGATGTTACAACGCAGTTTTTTCACAGAGTGTTGTGCTGAAAACATTTGGCAGAAAGTAGAATCGAAAAATATGGGGGTAAGGGGATATGAGAGGCAGGAGGGTGTGGGCAAAAGATTCAGAAAACAAAATACCTGGTGATGTAAGAACATGGAACCGCCTGGAGCCTAACATCAAGGTCCCCAGGCTGCATACCTGGGGTGGTCGAGAGTTAATCCAAGAATCCAGAATGGTCTGAATCAGGTAACAAGTCTGTGCCCCCATGATTGCCTGCCCCAGAGCCGAGCGGGGCGAGTCTAAAAGAAAACTCCTCTTTTGCCACTGTTAATATGAAAATGCAACAGCCTAAACGTAAAGGGAAATACAGGCTGCCAGAA
Source organism: Ambystoma mexicanum (assembly GCA_002915635.3). Taxonomy (NCBI): domain Eukaryota; kingdom Metazoa; phylum Chordata; class Amphibia; order Caudata; family Ambystomatidae; genus Ambystoma; species Ambystoma mexicanum. The sequence goes on along the minus strand of CM010936.2, from coordinate 312,279,417 downwards.
TACTCGACATGAGGGTTCCATGTTGTTTTAGTGTCTCTGCCATTTTAAATTAGTTCTTGGCCCTCATTACAAGTCCGGCTGTAACCCTGCCAGTGCTACCAGGGGGTTGCAGCTGGACTTGCAATATTTACCAGCGCCTGGCTTGCCGGAAACGCTCCGGTATTACAGGTAAATTGTTAATCCCCATTCCCATAGGACTCAATGGGAATGGGGACCACAGTAGCACTGGCACCATTAATACCGGTGCCGGTTCATCCATGAAACTCTGCGGGCGGGTGCAGTTCCGTCCACCAGGTCTGACCACGGCCGTACTGTGTCGGTCTGGTAACAACAGTGCTGGTAAGCTTACCAGCACCATTGTTACCGGACTGGCACAGTCAGAATGAGGCCCCTTGCTCCTGCCGCCTTCAAGAGAACTTTACAAGTTGCCGAGCATGTGGTGGGATAGCAAGGCAGTGCAAATATTATTCATATTACAAATATAAGGTTCCTGTTATCCTTTCTCATGAAGCTTTTTACAGGGAGTCTGAGCACATGGAATAATACCGATATATGTCTTTAGCTTTTTTCAAATGGAAATAGTTGCAAAAGACATGTTCTGGTGTGAACTGGTCCTCAGGTTGAGACACTGGCAAAATACTGACTCAGGCTGTGGATCTGCTGCCCTCTATTGAAGTCTTTGGACTGGCAAGTTTGTGGCAGAATGGCTTGGTAACACAAATAATACAAGAAATTACTTCTCAAAAGTGGGTTCTGTTTTGGAGTATTTTCATATTTATGGCAAATCACCTTCCCATGTGAGACTACAAGCACTTATTGCTGGTCATGTGGATTATTTGTCTATGTTCCTGAGTGAGTGGGAACGTTTTTCCCACTCACCCTTTCTTTTACTCTTTCTATGAGAGTCATTTTTGTGACCATCCATACTTTATTGTGGAATCATGCTTTCCTATAACTTGTTGGGCATCTGCATTTTACTATTTAATTACACATCACATTCTGTGCAGTATTGCTGGGGAATCCTTTGGGCATCCTTTTCTATTTTCTCAGATTTATCTTGTGTGAACTGCTGTTCCCAAGGGTAGAAGGATACTTTTATTTGTTCTATAATTCCCAGTGTGAGATACCTTTCAGGCTGGTGGCAGGTGGCTGGTGGCAGTGGATGTATTCTTCTAACTATTTAGTGGTTTTTACTATGTTCACAGCTGCAGTAAAGCACACAGGGGTCACCGCCTAGAATAGTGACTGTATTCTTTTTTCACCATTTCTTGTGTACTTGTCCTTTCTTGGTCCTTTTTCTGCCGCTCTGGCTGGGGGAGGTCATAGTTTGACTTTTGTCTTCGGCAGGAGGTCTTTGAGAAGCCCACCAAGGCCCCAAAGTATCTGTGAAGACAGGAAATGAGAAAGGAGTCTGAAACATCTCAGTCCTTTGTCTTCTGACATGCCTGCATGGAACCAGTTTCAGCTTGTGTACTATGTGCATGTGCACTGATTGGCTGGGTTCCTGGATAAATGGCTTGGATCTGGAAGCTGAAGACAAGTTTACCACTGGAGCTGAATCCAATGAGGAGGGAGAAGAGAAAGCTAATATAGCTACTTCCAGTGACCAGAAATGCCTGTTGTTTAACCACTGCATATGCTGACCCCTTCTTGCATGCAACAGAGGAGTCCTGAAGATGATAACTCTGATGCTTAAACTAATGGGACCAATCAATCCTAAAACTACCTGCATTTTGAGCCACGCCATGATGAACTGTGACCTTCCTGGGCTCGAGTCTGAGTGCTGTGCATCATCTTCTGAAGATCGAATCCTGATGAAACTTTGTTGGACACCTTATTGACCACGAGAAGCAATATTCCACTCCTTGAAGTCCCCTCACCAGAGTGCTGTACCTAGAAAGTGGGTATATCATTCAAACAACAACCATTTTTAATCTGGTACCTTAAATCGGGTGCCAAATCCACAGAGCCATAAGAAGCACTGGTAGCCTTTCCTGTTGACTGCTGCTCCAAATTCCCATCCAGTCTCCTTTCTTTCATCACCAAGACCAAGAATCCAGAGACGGGAGCTGTGCTGCTGCATCATGAAGGTGCCTGTCTGCAACATCTTCTTCACTGCTGAGGTTCTATGTGACTTGAGGTAATACTTACCTAAAGTCATTGTGTCGCTCCTGCATGGCTAGTGTGGTGATTTGTGTGTTTCGGAGTTCCCCCATGCTGTCCGCTCTGGCCAAAAGCTGGAAAGCATACAGGGAGCCTTCTATGAAGTCCCTGAACACTTTTGCAGACTCTAAAATATGTTAGATGACAGCACCTCTGAAACTCTGACTTGCCTACAGTTGGTGCCTCGTCCTGTCCTGTCTACAGCTGGCCCCTGGACTACCAGGGGCCCCTTCTGCCGCTGAGAACACTCATGCCTGCCATAGATTATGGAAGAACTTTGAAAGTAGAAGACCTCTGTGAAGAAATTATAACCAGTGTTGCAAAGTACTTACTTGTTATGTGTTGGTCCTGTAACTGAATATTCAGAAATAGAATAAGTTACACGTGTTACAAAGTTATTACTTACCTTTATAGTGCATACCCTCATTCTGAAATGTTTTATAAAGTTATTTACTTACCTTTGAATTGTGTTCCGTTATTCATTATTCCAGAAAGCAATGTTAGTAGTATAACTGTACTATTGCCTGAAACAGAATAAGTGTAACTGTAACTGTTTACTACCCATAGTGCTTACTTATCTTGAATTGCATACTGCCATTCTAAATGTGTAACCCTGGGTTTTACTCACCTTGCATTACATTCTACCATTTTAAATGTGGTTTGCACTTTGATTTACTTACTATAAGTATTGTGTTGGTATTTATATTGTGTTTGTGACTTATAATAGTACTTACTTTTCTAAAGAATTCTCTACACCTTTATTTTTACAATACATCAATGTAAAACTGTTTCTTTTGACCATAAATATGCTACACGTTATTTGTAGCTTCCAGCAGCCCTCTCTCCCTTCTAAGATAAGAATGGCTGCTCTGCCATAGCTACCACTTTACTGGGTAGTGCAGGCTTTTACTAAGAGTTGGAGTTGTGTCTTGTACTACGTATCATTGTATATAGTCCTTTGGTTGTACTTTAGAAACACTGTCCTAAAAGGGTATCTGTTACAGGTTTTTCTATGAGGTTTTCTCTTTCCAAAGGAAGATGAACACCCAACAAACTAATAGTTTCTGTCCTTGGCATAGCTGGAAAGGTGAGCAATAGGGACAGCAACATGTAACAATGTGGTAGTTGCAAATATACTTTTCACAATGAGGGAGATGCAAGGCCTGTGAACCATATATGGTGCCAGATGTCATCTGCGCGGGTGAGGGTGGATTCAGAATATCACTTGTAATGTACTAATCAATAGAGTAGGCTAATGTAGCGTTTATACAATGGCGAGAGCCAGTAGAAGAATATGGATTTGCATTTACTTAATTGCTGGAATATGTATTGTAATTTTTGTTTTTTCTATATATATACAGTAGCCCGATGTGGGCAGGTCGAGAGTGCTGGCCGTATATTCCTTGTGATCCAGGTGAAGAACTAAGCTCCGGCATGCAGGCACTAAGTAGTGATAGGTCAGTACCCACAAGCCAGAAGTGTGCTTTGGGCAAAGCAGTGAATGATGGCAGCATCCCCATGACAACAGGGACGCTGCCAAAAGAAACAAAGCACGGTGTGATGGGGCAGTGACACAGTTGGCCTACTCAGGGAATGGGACACAGATGAATGTCAAGTGTGCGGTGGGGTGCACTGGTGAGGGAGGTGGCCCCCAAAGGCATTACGCCACCATGAAGAGCAACATGTGTGCCACCAGCATGGCAGTGTTGTTAGTGGCCCTCCAGGGGGCATTAAACTGCATAGGTGATCCTGTTGGTCACATATATATAATTCAGTAAATAAATTGTTAAAGGGACGTTATGGTTAAGTTGTGCTACTAAAAACCTATGAAATTCAGTTAAAACACTTTGTTAAAGGGACATTACGGTTACAAGTAAAATCGAAAACCCCCTGAAATTCGCAAGTTATGGTAAGCTAAGCAACCATCACTCGTGCCACCACCATGCACTCCTAAGACTAACACCCAGGATATCAAAGATGACATCACTGATGACATTGATGACATCACTGATGACATCACACATCTGGCCCACTTATTTTTGTTCACTGACATATATACACCAGGTGGTTTAGTTCACTGACAGTCAGATTATTAACATTGAAAAAGGTGCTATATATCTAGACGTTAACCATGTCATATGTTCTTTAAGCACTTTACTTAGGGTTTGGTGTCAGCTCATGGTGCACATACATGGGGAAATGAGCAGGCCTCAAACACACAATTCATTTGTATACATGAAGATAAACTTTAATGTCATTAACATTTTCTGATGATGCTGTTTCTTTCATCCTTACTTTCGTTTCCCTGTATGTGCTTCTGATTTGTATGCATTGTGGTTATTCATATGTACTGTTTGTACCAGCACAAGTGTTGTAAGTCTTGAATTGTTAGCTATTTATTACATTTTTTAACATTACTCAACATTCTAATAAGGTATTATTTATTATTGTACTATCCAAAATTACAAGATTATAAATAGTGTACTTCTATGGTGCATGCTGCAGTCATTGCCTATGTTTATATATGATTAGGTTTCTGTATCAACAACAACACTCCAATACAATGATTTTAGATGAGTACATTCTTTAATAGATTAAGTACTTCACAATAGGTCTCCCGATCACCCCTCACATATTGTTACCAACAGCATAAACACAACTCCTTGTAGGGACTTTTCATCAAAATGTATTTCACATGCAATGTCATCAGTGATGTCATCAATGACATTTATGATGTCATGTTTGATGTCCTGGGTGTTAGTCTTAGGAGTGCACAGTGGTGGCGTGAGTTATGATTGCTTAGCTTACCATAACTGGTGAATTTCAGGGGTTTTTCGTTTTTACTTGTAACCATAACGTCCCTTTAACAACGTTTTTTCATTGAATTACATTATATGTATACTTTTCTTAATTCGGCATAGAGTTTAACATTAGCACACACATCAAACAATCTCAAAAAAGACAAAAAGAACCTAGAAACTGATACAATTCCATATGGTCATACATGACATTTTAAAGAAATATTAGCGTTGAACCTGGGTGAATTTAGTTATAGTCGACATACACCTACATTTTGCACTCCCCATAACCACATAAAAAAAGTCAACCACACAGAAAAATAGTACTTGAGTTACATTGCCAAAATTATTCTTCAGATAATAATAGATTAAAGCTCGTTCCGGTATACAGTCGTCAAAAACAAACTTATATAATATTCAGTCTCCATTCTCTTCCCGTAATTCAGTCCGATCCGCTCGCATCAAAGAATCTTCATGAATTGAATTTACATGTTCCGTACACACTTTTGGAATGCATAACCTTAACAAATGTTCATTATTACAAACCTCCTCTCACTCACTCTTTACGGAAAAAACAATTGACCCTTCTACTTTCAGTTCCATGCGTGGGCTGCCTTAGCTCACAACCAAAAAATCAAAGCTACATTCTCACTTTGCAACAACACAGCTCAACGCACCCATGAGAACTTGTATTGTCATACACGTGCACGGCCGCTGTTTCCATCAAACACTGCAGGTGGCTGCCTCAGATGCCAAACTCTAGGGGGCGCCAATCTGACTCCAATATCATTTTAAATACATTGTAACACAGACACATTACTCCTTCGCCGGTACTTCAAGCACAATATATTGAGGAATACCTCCAAATAGGGTGGCCAACTTTGTCACATCCCTTTGCGGGACAAAAGGTGTTGATGTCACTGCGTCATTCACCTGGCACAATCAATGCATTGCACCCGAAGCTACTGACATGACCGCCCTGCAAGCCTGTCACGTCAGTAGCTGCGGTTGCAATGCAATGCAATAGGACTCTTATTTACAGATTAGCTGCCACTTGCCAGCCACTGTTATTCCCATTCGCAGGAAATGTATGTATATGACTCCCGTCCCCGCTCGGCCCCAACCCCCAGCATGACTAATTGTGACTCCTGACTTACTCTGTTAGATCACAAATTGTGCTCGAACAGAGCATGTCGGGACAACCCGCGTCCCGCAGAGCCACTCGGCAAACTGCGGGACACAGGCTCCAATTGTGGGACAATCGTTCAAATTACAGGACAGTTGCCCACCCTACCTCCAAATATACCGTATGACTTTCGTGACAAAAAAACACCACTTTTTTGCTTCTTGCTGCCACATCCCCAACCCTCATCTCCCCAGACAGTATTTGAAACTTTCACAAGTGCAATTTTGTGTTTTTTTTATATGTTTTTGCAGCGATGTCCGCGAACACCAAAACACGGATCAAAGATGGCGTTCGCATCGAAACAATCTGAAGCATTTCATGCTCTCAACCATCCAATCAGCGAACGCGTCACGTGTCTGTGGATATGACGTGCCCGATTACCCAATCAGTGTCTTGCCCGCGGAGCGAACAGGGAAGTGTGTCCGTGGAGCGGACATAGATAGCACTAATTTTTTAAGACCTACTTTTTGATCGTTTAAAAAAAAAACTACTGGATGGATTTTCATCAAATTTACAAAAGCACACTTTCGGGACCAAACCGCTGCTCCTGCCGCAAATGTGGTGAAAATCCGTCCAGCGGTTTCCTCTGTAGCCGTGTGCAAAGTTTTCCCCCCATTCAGTCTATGGGAAAAAAAGAAGTTTTGTGACCCCCCACTATAACTTTTCCCCCCCGGACCAAACCTCACCAAACTTTATACATATACTTTTGTTTTACAAAGTTTGGTGAGGATTTGTCCAGGGGGAGCGGAGTTACAAGCCACCCAAAAAGTGCTCTTCCTATAGAAACAGCAACTTAACCATAACTACATTTATATGTATATTTTTATAATTATACTTTTTTATAGTTACACTTATTTAGATGGTAGTACATGTTATTAATTTAATAGGGGATTATATTTGGGTAGGAGGTTAGGTAAGATTTGAGAATAGATGACAATGGGCCTCATTACGACCCAGGCGGAGGACCATGGTGCTAATAGCACCATGGTCCATGCCGGTAACTTACCGACTCCACCATGGAGAAAGGGTGAATTACCACCCCATTACAAGGTTGGCGGGGCGGTAATTCCCCCTTCCTCCATGGCCCTTCCCCATTCCCATTTTTGCCCCATAGGGCTCAATGGGAATGGGGAAGGCGCTAAGTATGGTGCCGCAAATTGCGGCACCGTAAATTAGCACCAAGGTCCCTTTGCGGGTCCCTACTTTAACGGCTGGTCTACACCAGCCGTTAAGGTCGGGTCCTGCAAAGGGACCTCGTAATTAGGCGCTAATAGGTTAACGGCGCCACACCCTTTTACGGCGCTGTTAACCCATTAGCGCCTGGGTCATAATGAGGCCCATTATGTTGTGGTGTGCCCTGGTATGAGGGGGACAGGAGAATTGAAAGCCTGCCAAAGACCACCTAGGGAATGGAACCATCCACCCGGGCATCTATTTCCTGTTCCCTACCTCACTTTGGGTGGAACCAGTTAGGATGCAGGGGGTCTGTTCCATCCGCTCACCCTAAAGGTTTACCTATGATCCCTCCAAGTGAATATGGGCTGGTGGAGTAAATCCCTCAGAGGGAAATCATGCCGGTGGAACCGAGAAGAGAGGTTTTAGAGTGAGTTATGTTTATGCTGAGTTTTTATAAATAAAGTGGAATCGCCATTGGGATCCCTAAAAAAATGCACTTTGGTGTCTCTAGGCCTCATTACAACTCAGGCGGTAAGGGGTTTACGGCAGCGTTAACAGCGCCGACCCTTACCGCCTGATTACGAGGTCCCCTAGCGCCATGGTGCTTTTAACACCTGCTTTTAGCAGGTGTTAAAATCCATGGCGCTAAGGGACCATGGAGTTAATTACGCCACCGTAATTTATGGTGGCGTAATTAACTCCTTCCCCACTCCCATTATGCCCTATGGGCAAAATGGGAATGGGGAAGGGTAAATGGGGATTGGGGACTTACCGCCCCGCCTAGGTCGGAATGGGGCGGTAAGTCCGCCAACCACCATGGCGTAAACGTAGTTTACGCCATGGTGGTAAAGTCACGGCCCAGGCGGTAACTTACCGCCTGGGTCGTAATGAGGCCCTCTGTCACATTTGAAGGAATAAATGAAGTACTCAGGGCGCAGGCCGTATCCTGTTGTTAACATCTTATAAATTGCAAGTGTTGCAGCAGCCTGTGTTATTTAGAATCATGTGCAGTACCCTTTGAGAAAACCACACAAAATTATGACTACAAGTGACAGCACAAATTCACCTTTGGTACAATCCTGTACTTCACAGTAAAGTGGTAACGATGGCTTAGCAGCTGGAATTATTTCAAGAGTAAAGTGAGCAGTATCAATAGTTACACAAAGAACAGCAATTACTATGATTCAAACAAACAAGGACTCAAGGTTTCTGAGTAAAAGAATATACATTTATTTACACATCAGTTATAAAACACTTCACTATTACCCAGCAGTTGAAAAATCACGTTTCTAATACACTACACCGCACCCAATAGATTCTGGACAAGTTAGGCTCAAAATGAAGTGTGAGCAAAATGGCACTCTAGTAATTTAAAAGGAAGTGAAAGACAAAGTTAGACAGAGGTTGAGCAGCAGCAACAAGTAAGTAAGCATGGCAATCTAGAACAAGGAACTAAAGTGAGGAAATCAAATCAAGGGGCCTCATTCCAACTTTGGAGATAACCACGCCGCTATTTGCGGCATGGCTGCCTCCAAAATCGTTCCGACTCCGCCCTGGTGAATGGAGTAATTACCGGTCCATTCCAAGGTTGGAGGGACCAGTAATTCCCCACTCACCAGGGCCCTTCCCCATTCCCATTTGAGCACCCATAGGGCTCAATGGGAATGGGGAAGGCACTAATAACGGTACCGTCAATTACGGTACCATTATTAGCACTAAAGTCCCTTTGCGGGTCCCGTCCTTAACGCCTGCTAAAAGCAGGCGTTAAGGAAGGACCCGCAAAATGAACTCGTAGTAGAGCGGTAAGGGTTTAACGGCACTGGTCTCATTACCAGTGACCGTTAACCCTTACCGCCCTACTCGGAATGAGGCCCAAGAGGCCAGGGCCAAAGTCAATGGGCCCTGGCCTCTTGAAGAGGATCACACAGTTCAGGGTAGTTTGCGGTTAAGTCTTTGCCAAGAGTTCAGAAATAAGTTGGTCGGATGAAAAGTTACTTTAAAGAATAGAGAAGGACAAGTCCTCGGATTGGCGAAAGATTTCACACACTTTCACCGCGGCTGGATGAAACGAACAACCAGGTTAGCACAGTACCTTTAAAGCAGAAGAATGCTGTAGCTGAGGCAGACGTTCCTGGCAAGTCCTGCAGGCTTAAGGTTCCTGAAGCGGCTGTCGGACTGACAAGACGGAGAAAGACTGGAGGGTCCTGTACTGCCCAGGGAAGAAACCAGCAGCAGAGCAAAGTGACAAATGAAAGGTGTGCTCCTTAAAACCCAAGCAGGGTCCGACCTTCCTGGCTATCTGTTTCACTGTAACTGTGCACAGCAAATTCGACCAGAGGAGGGAGGCCTGGCTTGCAGTTAGACAAACTGGTTGTTCTCACCAGCTCAAGGGGAGAAGATTCCTTGCAGATCTTCCCTGTCGTCATAGTTTGGAGATTCGGACCCGCAGCAGGGCTTCACCAGGAGGTTCAGTCAGGGTAGAGGTCCTCTTCTGTCAACTTCTCTTCGGTTCTCTCGATCCAGTGGCGACTCTGCCTTGTCAGTCCCAGAGACCTGCTTTTTATGCAGTTTTCCCCCGTTCACACAGCCTGGCTGTCAATCACACAGCAGGTGGCTGTCCCGCTGGGACAGTCACCACAGCCAATCGTACCAGAGTGTGACATGGGTCTCCAAGGAGACCTTGTGCAGGGAGTCTCAAACCCCTCTCTCACATCCTGCCCTCTCAGGCATAAAGGCGCCTAAGGAGGGCTTCTGTGCAGAAGCCCACAAATGGCCGGTGAACAAAGGAACCAAACCTGGTTTGGCGCGCAGAGTAAAACAAGAGAAAGTCTTTTACAAAAAACAAAAAAAACCCAGCCAGAACCGTATAAAAGGAAATATGGTCCAGCAGATTTAAGTTTGCGGCTACCAAGATAGCCTAAAACAATACCAAGGCTATTTAAAATAACCGCGGTAGGAAAGTTAGGGTAGTTATCACTGTCACCAGCCAAATCTTAATGAAAAGGGAGCGTAACAATGTTCCATGGGAAACAGACAAAAAAGGGATAACTATTAACCCTTTCCAGAACTATATGAAAGATAGTTTGTACTGTGTCTGTGAGTTTAAAAAGCCTAATAAAGTCAATGGCAACTTTACATGTTCTGGGAGACAGTAGTCAGTCCCAGAAAATGGAGTCTGAGTTGGGAAGTCGAAAAGACAACCCTATGTCACTGCACTGAAGGTGCTGTGTAACACACACTGAAAATATGATGCCTATTGAGTAGGTTGGGCTTCACAGTCTATGAACAAAAAAATGTTAAACACACACAGCATAACACATGTAAGAGTGGGAAAAAAGGCTCAAACTCTTACCAGGTAAAAAGCATAAGTCCTAGAAATCCAGCAAAGCTGCTGAGGGACTCAGTAGGTAAGGAAAAGTAGCCATTTTGGAGAATTCTCCCTAACAGCCCTTGCTCTCAAGCTGGCTTGGGGGTTTGGTGTGGTGGTTTTCCAATAGCCCTGTCCCTTGCCTGGGGTGTGGGAGGTGTGCACACTTGTACCAGACTAGGAAAAAACAAGCAGGGGCTACACATGGATTGAGGACATCTCCAAATGATTCAAATACATGCCAAATGCTCTTGACATAAGGAACATACTTACAAGGGATTTTTATCAGGTATGATTTTCCAACATGCACATAAAGTTTTCGGACACAAATAATAATTTTAAAATCAAGTGGCAGAACATTTTGATTTACCAAAAATACAAAATTGTATTCAGTGTTTTATATATATCTACTACAGTCCACACAAATGTCCACTAATCACTCAAGAGACACTACCAAATACTCTACAGTCCCCTCTAATTCAGAGGAGGAGGAGGACATGAACATGATGCCAGATAGTCATATCCATGTAAAACAGTTGTTAGCAGAATTTCATGGCAGATAAATGCAGAAATCCACACCTCATCACCAAATAATCCAACAACATAACAGGCAGCAAAGGAAGAGACAGAGCAATAGAGTTGTGCAGAAATTAGTCTGGAATCCTGCATATTATCCCTGTTCCAAAACCTGAGCACACATTGTTGGTACAGGGTTTTACACAATGATCATCCTACAAAAAAGTCAGTATGATACATTTAGTCTGTTACATTAACAGTGAACTTACTAACAGTGCATCCTTTGCATGACTTTACAGGACCATGCCAACTCAATGTTAAACCACTCAGCGCACCCACTGGACACAGACCACCTCCTCTCTGGGAGCTTTCCATTGCATTTATTGGTACCGAAACAGCAGCAATGTGCCTGTTATTCAGGGTCTAAAATGGCTGAACCCGACTTTGTCATCTATCTTTTTGTATGTAGGTATGTGTAGCTGCACCTCAGACGGTTGCTTGCTTAATCTTTGTATATTCCTATGGGCACCCATCCACTTGCTAACAATCAGTATTTGATGTGTGCCACCATCTCTTAGCATGGCTGTGGCTCCTACAACATTGCCACATTGCCATGTTGATGTCTGCTGTTCTGCAAAACCTGAGGCGCATGCACATCCATGTTCCTAAAATAAAATGCCACCCAGCTTCCAAAAACCCTTTAAAACCCGACCCTATAAGCAGGATTACAGGATGTTCCACTTAAAGGAACACATGGGCTGTGCTCTGTACTCACCTAAACAACATAAACAAGGAGCAGTGCCACCCTGGGCAGCTGGAGCATGGCAGATGAAAGCTAATAAAGAGAGGAGGTCATGCAGCAAAGCAGAGTGGATCCGTGGAAGACTGGTGTGACTCCAGAAGATAGAGCATGTCAGTTGGGTGGGTGTACCCACTTTGATCCTTGGAACTGCGGAGGTTTGTCTAGCTGAGCACCATCACAGAGAAACTGGAAGAATGCAGTTAAGTCACTGCGTCTTTTCCTGAAAGAACTAAATAGACATAGGGCCTCATTACACGGAAGGCGGTAATCCAGGGTGCTATTAGCACCCTGGACCATGCCGGTAAATTACCGGCACCGCCTTGGCGGAAAGGGGATTTACCGCCCCATTCCAAGGTTGGAGGGGCGGTAAATCCCCCTTCCGCCATTGCCCTTCCCCATTCCCATTTCTGCCCCATAGGGCTCTATGGGAATGGGGAAGGCGCTAATTACGGCACCGCAATTTTGCGGTGCCGTAATTAGCTCCGAGGTCCCTTAGCGGGTTGGTACTTAACGCCTGCAAGAAGCAGGCGTTAATTCCTCCAACCCGCAAAGGGACCTCGTAGTACGGCAGTAAGGGTTAACGGTCACCGTTGCCATTAACGGTGACCGTTAACCCTTACCGCCGTCCGTGTAATGAGGCCCATAGAAATAGAAAACAGGCAAATCTAAACCGTCTTTTCAATGTTTCCTGAAGGTCGTTGCTGAACTTCTGCTGTGCCAGAAATGATCCCTTACAGAAAACAATTTAATCTTTCCTGATTTCACATTCTTGACCCGCAGCCTTGTTGTTAGTAGATCAGATAACAGCAGGGAGAGTTCAGTTTTCATAGCTGGAATCTTGTTTTGTTCATTTGTTTCTGACTAGGTCATTTAAGATTACAGAAGCAGTACAGTCATTTATAAAAGCTAGATTTGCATTCCTTCAAGGGAAGCAGGGAATGGCGGGCATTGTTGGTTGACAATAGGACGGTGTGAGGAATGTTCCTCTTTTGTTCACCTTAGAGTGGCTTTATTTATTGTATGCGCATGGATGTGGCCTGTGTCTTGAGGATGTCTGCGGCAACACGAGGATGGGAAACCAACCACTACTACATATATACATATTTAGTTATTAATTCAAAAGAACCAAACACCCAAACACATATGTTCCCTGAAATTCATCTCCTAACTTAGAAAGGCGATTGTGTGCCCCCTATTAAACAGGGGATGCCATGCCCACAACCAATAAAAAGAAAACTAAAATCCTAAAACTACCAAAAAGAAGCACCTAAATTACAGCCCCATAAAATCTAGGTAGATTGAAATAAATGAGTCTGCTACCCTAGATTGTTGATGCAGGGGAAGTAAATAAATAACAACGGGGCAGTCAAGCAAGTTAAAATAGATGGTTTCTGCAATACTACAATGTTTTGCATTAATCGTGAGAAAAGGTACATTTGTTTGACGATCTCTAATGCAGACTCTGCTATCTGATATGGATTACTTCTGCTTCCCCTAATGACTGCACCTTTTGTCCTGATGAAGGCAAGCAATCTTATTCCCAGCCTCTATGATTTTGATTTTGATTAGTCGAGTGTCCTTGTTGATTTTAGGCTCAGATACTCCAATCAACCCCATTCACAGGTATAGTGTAAAAGCACTACCTATATGAGCAGGTTGCTAAATAAACTGTTGCAGGGCTCCATTTTGACAATGACTAAATTCTCCAGAATATCCACAGTAAAGAGGGCTTGTGTTTGGATTCTTTAAAGCTTCAAACAATTAAACTAGAAACCATTTTGAACTCTTTTCTAAACCTCTTAATCAATATTGGGCTATAAATATTGTTCTTGCATGTGTTCCTTAGTGGGACTGCAAACTGTGTGCCCTTCGTGTGCTTGAATGATCAGTGTTTGCCTTAAGGTCAGTTTGGGACCCAAACCCTCTCTCTGTTCCACAATACATTCAGATTAGGTCTTAACAGCCATTCCGTACATCCACTAATCCATTGTGAATGAGGGTGACTTCACTACTTGCTGTTTGCCATTCCAGTACAGCCACAGCAGGATTAATGCTGTCAATTATTTGTTTACTAGATCAGTTCTTTGGTCAGTGGGAACTGGAAGCATTATACACAATGGGCCTCATTACACGGTAGGCGGTGGACCAAGGTGCTATTAGCACCTTGGTCCATGCCGGTAAATTACCGGCACCGCCTTGGCGGAAAGGGGAATTACCGGCCTACTCCAAGGTTGGTGGGGTGGTAATTCCCCCTTCCACCATTGCCCTTCCCATTCCCATTTTTGCCCCATAGGGCATAATGGGAATGGGGAAGGTGCTAATTACGGTACCGCAAATTTGCGGTGCCGTAATTAGCACCAAGGTCCCTTTGCGGGTTGGGTTTTAACGCCTGCAGGCGTTAAATTCCCCAACCCGCAAAGGAACCTCGTAGTACGGCGGTAAGGGTTAACGGTCACCGTTACCATTAACGGTGACCGTTAACCCTTACCGCCGTCCGTGTAATGAGGCCCAATGAACTGCCAAATATTCTATCATAAAATACTAGCCACCCCAAAACGTTGTATTGTTGATGTGTGTAGTGATGATGCATGATTTCTCTCCATAATAAAAAACGGAACGCCCCGCAGCAAAGTCCTACAATCATTGTAAATCCATCGAAATGCTAATGCCTTCTTCATGACCCAAGTCTACCTTTGTCACAGCATATCTTGATATTCTGTAGGTAAATGCTAATAACACCAGTATTCCTTGGTTTACTCGTGGCATGATTGAACCTAGGATGCATTCACTGGCATCAGTAATAATGCACACTTTAGATTTGATAGCAAACATGCCCAGAATAGGAGCATCCTTGATTGCTCAGTTCTTATCACCAGACCACAGTAGACATTATTCTGCCGTCAAAGTTCATTCATGGCTTTTTTAAACATCGCATGCTATAAAGAAATGTAGTCTAGTACTCCACTAAGCCTATGATCATACCTGGTATTTTTGCCTTCAATATTGTGTTCACAGGACTTAGTTGAAACTTTTTCCTGTGCTCAGAATGCAACTGGGAAACAGATAACTCATGCAGTGAAATCAAATAATTGTTTATAATCATTTGGAAATCTATCAAGGCAAATGCCAAACCACACGGCACATGATGATTAGCAAGTAGAAATATGGTTCACAGATGCAATCAGGTGTCTAGAATCTAGAATCTAATTTAAATGTATTTGATAATAAGTCAAACACAGTGAGCCACTTGGATGCAATCAAGAATGTCATAATCCTCCCATCTGATAGGAAGGCACCATGGGGGTCATTTTAAAGCTATAACGAGCGGTTTCGTGAATGAAAACGTAAAATTGCTTTCACGCTTTCATTTTCCACTGGAGCTCCTTTTGCTGCTGTCCTGGGGCCTGGAAGGGCAGCAAAGTGGGGATAGCATATCCGCTTTCCTTTTTTCCTTGTCACGGGAGATAGCTTCATTGTACGCCTACATGAGATTTTAAAGCGGTCATACAACAAATGGACTCCAATGTAATACGCCTCATATTTGCACCTGAAACTTAGAGTCCCAAGGTTTGATTGATTGATTGTTTATTTGTATAGCGCCTATACACAGTGTGTTTCAAAGCGCTTCAAGGAGGGAGGGAACATTGGAGAAACAAATTACATTCTTACAAGTCCTTGAAACAATTTGGAATGTGAAAATAACTATTGTACTAGGCCTGGCGACATTTCAGTGCAAGTGCTGAAACATTTATGGAGGGGAGGGGGAGGGAAAGAGCATGAGAACAAACAAGCAGTAACATAATGCATGATGACAATTGATGTAGTGCAAGTGAAAAACAGGAGGAGGGGAGGATGGACAGACAGGCTGCTATCAAAGGTCAAGGGACACATGATAGAAGTAAGTGCCAA
The DNA here is from genome assembly GCA_002915635.3 of Ambystoma mexicanum. Lineage (NCBI taxonomy): Eukaryota > Metazoa > Chordata > Amphibia > Caudata > Ambystomatidae > Ambystoma > Ambystoma mexicanum. The sequence goes on along the minus strand of CM010936.2, from coordinate 312,263,500 downwards.
TGGCATGAGGGAAAGAAAGAGGGGGGAAGAGAGGAGAGTGGTGATAGAGGGGGGGAAGAAACATGCAGCCACCAAGCATGTCTAAGCAAGGATATGAGGTAGCAGAGTGCAGAGAGGGAGAGAGACCACACCAAAGGAGAAACAGGGCAGAGAGGGCAAGAGGGTCGTAAAGTCAAATAACAGGGGAGGGGCATGTGATATGGGGGGTAGGAGAAGAAAAGGGAGAGAGGAGGAGAGGGGGAAAGGGGACAAATCAGGTTGGGAGGGATGAGGGAGCACAACACGGAGCATGGGGGGTGGGGGAGCAGGTAGCAACACAGAGCATGGGAGGGGGGTGGGGGAGACAGGGGAGCAACACAGAGCATGGAAGGGGTGGGGGGACAGGGTAGCAACACGGAGCATGGAGAGGGGGTTGGGGGGACAGGGGAGCCACACAGGAGCATGGAGGGGGGATGGGGCAGGGGAGCAACACAGGAGCATGGAGGGGAGGTGAATTCTATGGTTGCGCTTCTATGGTAAATAAATGATAAATTCAAATTCGTTCTGTTTTGAAATCTATTAGATTTTTATTCTTAAGTGTGTAGCATAAACAATGGGAACAAACTTAGAAAAATATAGTTAATTCACTATTGCATTGAAAAAGAAGGAAAACCAAAAATTATACGGACTGGTCAGTTTATGACTTAATGTTCGATTGGTCAGGACTCGTTATCAATGAATGTCTTTTGAGTCATTTATTCGAGTTGACTGTTTTCCAAACATTTGATTTATTGTTGAATTGGTCGGCCTGCTTCCCAAATTCCTGATTTTTCAATGATCCTTGAGTGAAATAAATCAGACAGTTGGATGGGCGCTTGATCTCCTTGCTATTTGGAGAATTCCTTGGATTTTTGGTTGAGTGACCTGTATGTTGATGAAAGCCTGATTTCCTTGATATATTACAAGTTAAGGATCTAAGTTTGTTATTGTTGTTCAGTTGAAAGCTGAAGGCTCTGAGTTCTGCAGAGGTTTTTCTGATTTTTTTGAGAGGTCCTTGAGGTCCTCGACACGTGTTTCCCCACTTCAAGTTCGGAGTGGTTCATCAGGAGAAAGAAAGGTGTTAGAAAGCAAAGTTCCAATTACTAAGATGGGTTGGTGACTTTGAAGATAGTCCCCATTAACTAGTATGATAGGTGTTGCATAGGTGAAAGACTCTAACAATAAGAGAAGAAATTGAAGAGTATTATATCTTGAACACTCTCTTTTAACAGGAAGGTTAATTCTAGATTCAGGACTGGTATACTTATGAGGCTATTGTGTCTTGTGTCTCTTTGAGTTTTCAAGTGATATACAACAAACCGATTTGTGATGAATACATCTGATTTTTGTCCAATATGTCAACCAGAATCTTTCCAAAGAATGTGAAAGCAGTACATATAATCAACTGGAATGGATTTGTTAGGTGTTTGTTGGGTGTGATCTTAAAGGGTCATGTGCATGATTGTCAAAATTGGGTTAAAGCTATATACTGGGTAAAAGCTAAATACTATATTTATCATCTGCCTCTATCCTTTTCTTTTACCTACCTTACATACATACCCAAAACAATATGCATCATTCACGACCAGCATACCATTATGCCTCACCTGCAACATAATGCTTGGACCAACACAGCACATTGGTTCCTATATAGATAAAGTACAAAAGCGTGAAATTCAGCATTCTTAAGCAAAAGGCAAGTAATAGATATAACCAACTTGCTGAATATATGACCTTTACCCAATCATGGTATCCTATTCTCATGTTACTATGATTTTTTCACTCCTCATGGTATTCCAATAGCATCTCCTTATGGCGGCTTCTCGTGACACTCAAAATAGTATTTACACCTTGCGATATTGACCATGTATTCTTAGGATGGCAGTCAAATTTAATTAACATGCCACCTTCGAAGCTTAACATCTAACCTGTCTAAAGAGGCACAACACATTTAGACACGTGAATTAAGACTAGTGCAGCACCATTTGGCAGCACATTGCGGCATCCACTATTTCAAGATGGCGGTTTAACCGCGGGCGCATGATGTCATGACATCATCACGCACCTGCGTGAACACGCATGACGTCAATATGCCAACGCCATCTTACGTACAATTCACGCTATTTAAAGACGGTCACAAACACCTATTCTCTATGGCAGATGGACCATCGCTACAGACGAGACGGACATAGGAATAGCACAAGCAACCTATTGGTAAGCGTATTTCAAATCCAACCTTTGTAACTGCCCCATGTTTTAGCCTATATTCAACTAGCCTACAATTGGCAGTTGATTCAAATTCACTTAATTCTCTATTTTTCTGCTGCAAGCGACTTTTTCTAAATGCTTTAACCCAATTTTGACAACCATGCACATGACCCTTTAAGATCACACCCAACGAACACCTGACGCATCCAGTCCAGTTGATCATATGTACTGCTTTCACATACTTAGGAAAGATTCCGGTTGACATATTGTAAAAAAATCAGATGTAGTCATCACAAATCTTTTTGTTATATATCACCTGAAAACTCAAAGAGACACAAGACTCAATAGACTTGTAAGTATACGAGTCCTGAATCTAGAATTAACCTTCTTGTTAACAGAGGGTGTTCAAGACATAATACTCTGCAATTTCTTCTCTTCTTCTTAGACTCTTTGACCTATGCAACACCTAGCATACTACTTAATGGAGACTATCATCAAAATCACCAGCATATCTTAGTAATTGGAACTTTGCTTTCTAACACCTATCTTTCCTCCAGATGAAGCACTCCGACCTTGAAGTTGGGAAACACGTGTTGAGGACCTCAAGGACCTCTCAAAAAATCAGAGGACCTCTTCAGAACTCAGAGCCTTCAGCTTTCAACTGAACAACAACAACAAACATAGATCCTTAACTTGTAATATATCAAGGAAATCAGGCTTTCATCAACATACAGAGGCAGTGGAGTGGCCTTCATACATAAAAACTCAGTCGGCCTAAGAGTATCGACCAACTCTAAACCTGAGTCAGCCGAACTACTCTCAGTCAAACTACCACTAACGCCCAACCAAACCGCCACCCTCCACCTTATCTATAGAGCTCTGGGTCCTGCTCCCTCCTTTGTTGGCAAAATATCTACCCTTCTCCTCGACAAAACTAAAACCAACTCGCAAATTATCGTCTTAGGTGACCTTAACCTGGGTCTTGGCGACCCAAAAGACTCTACTGCATCCGACCTGGAGAATGTTGTAGCTGACTTCCGTTTTACCATACACATTCAAGAACCTACTCATACCAAAGGTAGGACCCTTGATTGGTGGCTTGCCAGATCCAACTGTACTATTAACGTCCTCTCTAATACCCACTGTCTTTGGTCTGACCACCACATCATCACCTTCAACATTGAAGCAGCCCCCGTGCCCCGACTGTGCTAGCCCCAGCCCTCCCCACTAGAAATAAAAGGGACATAACCAAGGAGAAACTACTCCCTTTGTTACTCACATCCCTCAATGCCGCCACACACTCTAGCTCCGAACCTACATCCTTAGCAGACACCTACAATCATAGCATGCTTATGGCTATCAATTCTATCGCCCCTATCAAACTGAGGAAGGCAAAACCACAAGCACATCTCAACTCTTGGTTCACTCCACAGTTGAGAGTGCTCCGCAAAGCTAAACATTGCGCTGAAAATCGTTGGAAAAGTCACCCTTCTGATGAGCATAAAGATGATTTCTTAATTGCCTCCCTTACCTATAAAGATGCCATTATCACTGCTAAAAAGGAGTCCCTTAATAACCGCATCTTACAACCATATTCGAACACAAAAGAACTGTTTAAGATCCTAAAAGAACTCGAATCCCCAGCCACCCCTCCTGACACTTGAACTAAAGACAGTAAATGGTGTGCTAACATCCAGTCTGCTTTGTTAAATAAAATCTCTACCCTACAATCTAAAATTAGAGACAAACAAGACAGTCTAAAGCTGGGCAACCGTCTACCTACCCTTGTAAAGGACCTCTCTCCAGACTCTCCTAACATTAAACCCTTTGCCTTCTCCCCACTTACCACTGCTGAGGTAGAAGACATCATAAAAAGAATCAAACCTTCAAACTGCCAAGGCGATCCGTGCCCTGCTCCCATCATTAAGGAATCGGCCCATGACCTTGCCCCATTCATCACGGCCTTCATTAATTCCTCTTTTAAAACTGGCATTGTCCCAGATAACCTTAAGGATGCATGGGTGATCCCTTTGCTTAAAAAACCTTCCCTAGACCCAAGCATACCTACCAATTTCAGACCCATAACCACCGTCCCGTTCTTTTTGAAGATCTTAGACCGTGTGGCATACCTTCAGATTCAAAACTACCTGGAGTCCAATGATCTCCTTGGTCTACGGCAATCTGGATTCCGCCCCAGACATGGGACTGAAACAGCTCTGATAGATTTAAAATCCCAAATTGAGGTCTTGAAAGACAATGGGAAACTAGCTATGTCATGTCTCCTAGACCTCTCTGCTGCTTTTGATCTGGTCAACCACCAAATCTTATGCCGACACCTTCTCTCTGCTGCCCACTTCTCAGACTCAGCCACGGAATGGATCAAATCCTTTCTGAACAACAGATCCATGAGGGTCTTCTCACCTTCCGCAGCCACTGACCCCACCCCAATCCACAGCGGAGTGCCCCAAGGATCTTGTGTGTCACCCACACTTTATAACGTTTTCACTAAACCGCTCTTTGATGTACTTGATTATCTGGGTGTCTCCTATGCCAACTATGCTGACGACACCCAGATACTCATCCCCATCACTGGCAATTATTTAGTTGACACCAAGGCCTTGAACAACGTCTGTCTGGTCATTCAGGCCTGGATGGCCAAACACAAGCTTTGCCTCAATGACGATAAGACGGAGCTCCTCATCTTGGGGTCCTCGCAACGTTTTAGCAAACTAGACTCGTCTTACCAGTCATTTACTATTTATGGAAATAGTATCAAAGTCTCTAAAGATACAAAAACATTAGGTTTTTACCTTGAACCACTCTATCCTTGTCTCGGCAAACAAATGCAGTCAGATCAGCCTCTGCTTACACATGTAAACTTATTGCAGCTGCTAGACCTTTCCTGACCACCCCGAACAGCGTCACTTTAGCCAGAATGCTCATTATGTCCAAAATTGACTATTGTAGTGCCCTCTACTTAGGAACTAGTGAAGGGAATCTGAATAAACTACAAATCACCCAGAACAATTCCATTAGGGCAGCCCTAAACATCCCAAGAAACCACCCCATTTCCGAATCCAGAACTAACCTACACTGGCTATCTATCAAGCAGAGAATATCATTGAAAACACTGGCCCTCATGCACAAATTCCTTGCAAACAAGGCCCCCCCCTATCTCTCGACCCCAAAGAACGGCCCAGACCCACAGCCTCTCTATCCCAAGGTTCAAACTACAAAAAGCATGGGGCACGACCTTCTCGGTCCTACCCTCCAAACTGTGGAGCACCCTCCCGGTTACCATCAGATCCGAAGACTCTTTCATCACTTTCAAGTTGAAAACTAAATCATGGCTCTTCGATCAGAACTGAATTTGCTTACTACACAGCTATCCATGGAGCTCTGCTCACTGTACATTTTTCTGTTTCATGCCTCACCTGTGAACGTCTACTGTAACTCATGTATTATATCTATACTTGCATATTTTTCATGTATATAACTTTGTATGTATATAATTTCACGATGTATATTTGCCCAACAAGTTGCGCCGCCGGTATGCTTTTGGGCTCGGATAGTGCGCGTTATAAATAAACAAAATACAAATACAAATACAAGTCACTAAACCAAAAATCCAAGGAATTCTCCAAATAGCAAGGAGACCAAGCACCCATCCAACTGTCGGCTTTTTTACACTCAAGGATCATTGAAAAATCAGGAATTTGGGAAAGAGGCCGACCAATTCAACAATAAATCAAATGTTTGGAAAAGAGTCGACTCAAATAATTGACTCAAAAGACATTCATTGATAAGGAGTCCTGACCAATCGAACATTAAGTCATAAACTGACCAGTCTGTATAATTTTTGTTTTTCCTTCTTTTTCAACGCAATAGTGAATTAACTATATTTTTCTAAGTTTGTTCCCATTTTTTATGCTACACACTTAAGAATAAAAATCTAATAGATTTCAAAACAGAACGAATTTGAATTTATCATTTATTCACCAGAGAAGCACAACCTTGGGACTCTAAGTTTCAGATTTGTTCAAGCCCAGGTCAGCCTCAGCGGTAACCCTTAGTTGCAGCATCTCTGATTGCTAAGATTAGAATTTTTCATTTTATTAAACTTTTGCCTTTGGGGCGCCAGCACTGTTCAAAAAGGCTCACATTTGCACCTGTTAATGAGCAAGAAGATTCCATTGGAACCCATTCTAAAACATGCCAGCAAAGTGTATTTGAAGGCAGTGCTGTATTTCTGTTAAAGCAGACATGAAAAGTATACAGTATAGGTGATGTTGTGCTTTACTTTTACACTATGCTTTGAGAGGGTTGAAAATGGCATGCATGGAAGCAGCAACACGCATGCGTGAGCGTTGGTGTTCCTCTGCATGCAGTTACTATTATATAAATATGAATGTTAAAATATCAGTTACCCTTTCTTACAAAATGCCCCACTTTCTGTCTACTTGTATAGTGGAAGTTAAATCCCTGCCAGTGTCACACAGCCACAGGGTGTCTATGTCTAACCCAAGGGAAGAGTAAGGCAGAGTGTAAAACCAAAGCATGAAGTGTTTGAAGCCTTGCCTTATTGATCCAGGAGATATTCCTTCCATTCGAAGGCAGAGTAGCGAAACAAAGTGGCAATAACCCTTTTGCCATGCATTCCTCCTCCGCATTCTGAACGCCATGTGGTGTAATGCCAGTGGGTATTTTCTTGATGCTGTTGCATTCTGAATGCCGCGTGGTGTAATGCCAGTGGGTATTTTCTTGATGGTGTCGTATGCTGAACGCTGCATGGTGTAATGCCAGTGGGTATTTTCTTGATGGCGTTGCATTCTGAACGCTGCATGCTGTAATGCCAGTGGGTATATTCTTGATTGAGTCGCATACTGAACCCGCATGGTGTAATGCCAGTAGGGTATTTTCTTGATGGTGTCACATTCTGAACGCCACGTGGTGTAATGCCAGTGGGTATTTTCTTGATGCCGTCGCATTCTGAACGCCACGCAGTGTAATTCCAGTGGTATTTTGTTGATGGCTTCGCATTCTGAATACTGCGTGTGTAATGGCAGTGGATATTTTCTTGATGGCGTAGCATTCTGAATGCCACGTGGTGTGATGCCCAGTGGTATTTTCCTGATGGCGTTAATGAATGTATAGGGAATCCACCTGATATTAGCATCTGCAAAAGCAGATAGATTCCGAATCCTTTGTAAATGCTACCAGCAAAGCTCAATTTGCAGATTTGCATATATTTTTTTTTTATAAAACATAGAGTAAAAGAAAGGAGCAAGGCTATGCCACTATGTTTTACTCTTATTATTTGCACTGCATTTAGCAAAAGGTTAAGGGCCTCATTACATGGGAGGCGGTAACCATGGCGCTATTAGCGCCATGGTTGTCGTCAGTATTTTTCCGTGTCCGCCTTGGTGGATGGCGGAATTACCACCCTACTCCAAGGTGAGCGGGGGCGGTAATTCACAATTCACCAAGGCTCTTCCCCATTCCCATTTTTGCCCCCATAGGGCATAATGGGAATGGGGAAGGTGCTAATTACAGTACTGCAAATTGTTACAACCTCTTTCCTGCTGTTAACCACCAGGGTGTGCTGCCTTGGTGCTGGAAGCTGTTGTCATTTGGAAGGAGGTTGGTACACCATCAGCCCACCTGATCTGCTACATGGAACATTCCCACAAGCCATTAATGCCACCCTTCAAGCCAAGAGTGAAGAATCCAGGGACAATGACTCTGGGATAAGGGAGGATAGGGGAACCCATGACGTTAGATCCTGGAAGCTGATGACATCACATGTCTGGCTCCCTCTTTTTTTCTCTTCAAATAGGAACTCTTAAAATATAGTACTTGAATATGAATTATGAGTATATGATTTTTTAGTTCCTGACTGTTACTGGCCTAGATATGTCAGTAAAGGAAAAAAAGAGGGAGCCAGGCATGTGATGTCATCAGTGATGTCATCAATGACATTTGTGATGTCATCTTTGATGTCTTGGTTGTTAGTCTTAGCAGTGCACGGTGGTGGTGCTAGTTATGGTTGCTTAGCGTACCATAACTGGCGAATTTCAAGGGTTTTTCGGTTTTACGTGGAACCATAACGTCCCTTTAACAACGTTTTTGTTCACTGAATTTCATAGGTTTTTAGTAGCACAACATAACCATAACGTCCCTTTAACAACATTTTTTTCACCGAATTTCATAGGTTTGTATCGGCACAACTTAACCATAACATCCCTTTAACAACGTTTTTTTCACTGAATATAGATATAGATAATGTAAATGTTTACTAAGGCTCCCTTAGCTTACATGCATATAACATAGAAAATACTGGACCCCATGCCCCGCTAGTAATTTTGAGGTCTGTGGACTGCACGCATGTCCGGAGACGGATACCGTCACCATCAACACTATCCAAAAACTCAGGGGGTATCTTACATTATTGTATCATACAATAAAAGCACCAAACCTGTTCAAAAAGCACCACATAAATACATTATATTTAATAGTAAAGAAGAAGTGGAAACTGTATATTTAAGACAGCAACCATCCAATGAAATAGTGTTTCCAATATAATGGAACATACCAAAACAAAATAAATATGCCTCCAACAGAATTACCTCACAAAAACTGTGCAGCAAAAAGTAAGAGCATACCTACACAGCAGTAACACCAAATGTTTGTAAGAAACTAGTAAGTATGCACTATTTATTTCATATATTTATACATTTTCAGTATTACGTACACTAAAACTAATATTTTATTTTAGTTTTTATACACAGAAATGTCCAGAACTTTTGAATGGCTGGAGAAAAATTTCCCACAAGATGAAATGAGTGAAGACAATGATACTAATGGTAGACACAACATTTCTCTATATAAACCTATATAAACCAATTAATAACCATTACTTTATATATATTTAACATATTATTTAAAAGAACATCCAGACAATAAGTGATGATATACCAAGAGACACATTAGAAGATCCTCTGAAACGAATGTTACTAAAAAATGGATATGTTAATGAAAGTTTCAATCTTCTAAAACAGCTTGTTGAGGACCACATTAAAGAAAACATTAAATATCACTCTCCCACATGCACCTGTTCCCCCTCTCCATGTCCCAGCCAACTATCCCCAAACGCTCCCCAGCAAGAAAAATGTTACGATGAGACTTCCAACCCTTCCTCTCCTTCCATACATCATGTGCAAACTCCTAATTCCCCTGTATTTGTTTCAGTTTCTGCTTCCCCCTCTCTTTTTTATACTGTTCAACAATAATAACATTTTAAGCGTGTTCTTAGTAAATGCCTGTGTCTTGTTTTTTATTTTTTTAAAAAGGCAGTTAGGGTGTCCACGGACAGCGAGGGTGTCCGTTATGTCCGCAATTAACCAAAATGGGGGTGTCCTAAGGACACTGTACCTGTCCGTACTGTTCGTAATTAAAATGGAGGTGTCCTTAGAACACACAAGATGTCTGTCTGTCAGCAATCACCCAAAATGGGGGTGTTCTAAGGTCAGAATATTGTGCATGTACTGCGATGCAGTACTCTGCAGGGGGGAGAACCTTCAAAGTGCTTTCGAGACTGCGATCTCGAACATCAGAAAGTCTGCAACCTACCTCAATAAGGCCCACCCTACATCTTCCTCTCTACACCTGTCCTTTCTTATCCCTGTGGTTGGTGTCCCTTCCTTACCCTCCTTTTCCCTCCTTTCCTTGAGTGTCATGTTTAAAAAACCAAAACAAATAAAAAAAAGGCTCTTTTCAGAGCCGCATTTCACAGTTTAAAAATAGAAGTGACAAATAAATACAGCAGTGCCCTGTGCATTTTTTAGAAGTCCACGGACAGTCCACAGACATGTATTTTTTGGAGTACTACCCTATCAGAACCATTGCACATTTTTATAGGGTGAAGTGGTGGCTCTCAAAGAGCCTTTTTGTGGTGTTTTCTTGTGTTTCAAAAACTTCAAATGGATTGCTGTAATGCCAAAAAAGATTGCAATGCATTTTGTATAGTTCGCAGAAAAAATCTGATTGCCGGCATAAGTAAGATGTACTCCATCTCTGCGAAAAATGTGTCTGCTACAAAACATAATGTTTTCATTCTGAAAAGAGGACATACCAACATCTCTCAAAAAGGCACAAACAACCTTTTTAACATTGTGCCTTGCTTTCTCCATTTGTGGACCAAATGAAAAAGAACGCAACCACATTTGTCTCGGCGCAATACGGGAACAAATTACTCTGGAGTTTGGATACATGTCCATGACTTTTCCAAGTCCTTCTTTCACTGTCAATTGCAAACCTTTCTGCTCTCCAAGTTTGTGTTTACACACATACCTACCAAAAAAAAATATTGGGGTTCATTACGAGTTTGGAGGTAGCCATGGTGCTATTAGCACCATGGCTGCCTCCAAACCCTGGTCCGGGTCCGGTCTGGTGGAATGGGGACTTACCGGGACATTCAGACTTAGGCGGACCTGGTAAGTCCCCATTCCAAATGCCATTCCCCATTCCCATTTGAGCCTCCATAGGGTTCAGTGGGAATGGGGAAGACGCTAATAACGGGCCCGCAAATTGCGGGCCCGTTTTTAGCTCATAGGTCCCTTAACGGGTCCTGTAAAAAATGGCTGGTCAGACCAGCTGTTCCTCGTGGGACCCACTAAGGGACCTTGGAATAGGGCGGTAAGGGTTTAACGGCACCGGTCTCCTTACAGGTGACCGTTAACCCTTACTGCCCAACTCGTAATGACCCCTTTATTTCACATCATAAGATGGGAGAAATAACAGTATAATTATGAAAACATAAAATAACAATGTCTACATTAACAAAAGTGCTATAAGCACACATATTCACTAACTTCTTTCTTTTACAATTGCAGTGAAGACCACTCTCCTGAAAAGCAGCAGTGTCTGAAGTACGAACAAGGACTTAGAAGAAACCTACTCTTTCCATACAAAACAGTAAGTACAATTCTAACATAATGTTCTAACTGTTACTCAAATACACTAGCATTTTAGTACTCTAGAACAAACAAATGTATTAACCCTTTGCCATTAGATGTAGTATCAGTGCTTCCCCTTACCAGTTCCATACGTTATATTGTTACCTGAACCCAGTATAGTAACACACAAATACAAGAATAGCCTTCCCAACTTGATGTAGCTGCCCATTGCATAATGACACACCTCCACAATCATCCTTACCATCATACTCAGACACTCATGCACAAAGTATGCATGCATTGCACAACAACCCAACCCACACTTTCTTTTTTTTCTCCAATAGACCCCAAAGAATGCCTGCCAAAAAGCAACTCCGTAGAAAAGAACGCAGAAGTAGAGCAAATCAAAATAAAAGTGTCCAAAATAAGCATCCATCTCTAGCAGATTTTGTACAAAAAGTTCAAACAAAACAGCTAATACAGTCATTAAGCGAAAGAAAACAAGCTTCTAGTACAGAAACATTCCCTCCTCTATCAAAATGTAAAACAAAACAGAAAGTAATTAACAAGACTTCAGCTACCAATACTGCTAACGCTGCACCTATAAATCTTGATGTAATGGCAAGTGAACATACAAAAACAAAAACAATATTTTATAAAAAATGTTCCACCACAGAGTCCTTCAGAACCTTATAAAAACAGGAGAGAAATCATGAACAACCCTTAAAACTTACCGTAGAAAATTAATCCTAGAAGCTCTAATGGACTGTGCAATCCTTCTCAAAATTAAGTAATTTATTTTAGTTTTAAACAGAATGAAACCACTAACAAAACTAACTACTAAACTACAAAAAAGACTTCTCAATAAATCGAATATCACCAAAAATAGCTTCTTAAACATCCGTGGAGGTGAATGGAGTAACACCACAACTATAGAACCATATTTTAAGGAAGAAGCATATGAAGCATATAAACAAAAGCAAACAAACCCAATTGCCATACATAGCAGTGGACGAGGGTATGAAAAACTTAATAACACCATTATGGTACAAGAAAATCTGCTCACAAAAATATCCCCAGAAAACTCAGTATCACCTCCCCATTCTACTGAACAAAAACATCCAGTCTACAAATGGACGTGCACATCAATGTGTAACATTGCCAAAAAATCTTTCAAATTTTTACGCCTGTTCCTCAATCAGTATGTAAAAAGCAACTACAAAATATGGATGCCTGTCCAGTGCGCAAATACACAGGACTACAAGGACATTCATTAGCCTGCATTTCAGGACCTATTTGCAAAACCACCTTCCATCATATGAAAAGTATATCAACACATCATTCAACTATACAAAATCTGGTCCAAGAACTCTACTATGTTAAAAGTCCTGCTTTAGCACTAGCCAATTTAAATAACAATCTTTTACATGGTACAGCTAAACAACTACTCGAAGAAATAGAGCATATCCAGAGAAAATATTTTGGAATTGAAAGCCACTTACAAAATGCAATAGATGTACAACAAACTAGCAACTACTGTACAAATAGCAAACTTCTATTAAACACATACAAAAAAGAAATATGATTTTGATTTTTTACATTTGTAAAGCGCACCAAACGAAATAAACTGTATGTCGGCGCAGATGATACAGCTGAAGGTAGCAACAAAGTTGAAAAGGATCCCAGATGAAATAGGGACAACTACCTAAAAAGGAAAGTCTTCAGTGCCTGGCGAAATTGAAGAAGTGAGCTCATGGTTCTTAGGATTGCGGCAATGAATTCCACAGCCTGGGACCAAAGACAGAGAATGTTCTGTCACCTCTGGTTCTAAAAGCCGAGTAAGGAATGGTTAAAAGATGTCTATCACAAGATCGCAATTGTCTCATGGGTTGGTATGGCTGTATTAGCTCTTGTAAATACTGGGGAGCCAGGCCATTGACACATTTATAGACAATACAGGCTGTCTTAAATTCAATGCGATCTTCGACTGGTAGCCAATGCAACTTTTGGCGAAAAGGTGAGACATGATCAGTTTTCTTCAGTCTAAATATCAGTCTGATGGCCACATTGTGCGCCCTCTGAAGCCGCTGAAGCTGTTTAGTAGGAATGCCCAACAATTGACTGTTACAATAATCCAAGTGGGCACTGGTAAGAACTCCTACCACAGAAGCATGATCTTTGGTTGGTATGTAGGGGAGTGCTTGACGTAGCATTTGAAGAATGAAATGTACTGTTTTTGTCTTAGCTCCCACCTGGGCTTCACAGCCCAGGTCTTCTTGCCACATACAACCCAAATATTTTACTTTTGATACAAATTTTAACTCTTGCCCAGAAGTGATGGAATATGCAACTTCTTAGCTGCCAACAACTGATTTTTTGGTCCAAATAGAATCAATTCAGTTTAGCAGCATTAAGTTGCAAGTATTCTTGGACATCCAGCTGCCTATTTCCTCCAGGCAAAGCCCCAGTTTGTTAAAAGCTTCCTGAAAGTTGCCAATTCGTATTAAGATCTGGGTGTCATCAGCATATGAGTGAAAATTCAACCCATAGCGTCTCAGAATCTCAAGTAGTGGCCGAATATACAGATTAAACAACAGTGGCGACAGGGAGGATCCCTGCGGAACCCCACAGTTCAAGCAAATAAGGTCTGACAGGAACTCCCCCACTCTCACCCGATGTTGACGGTTGGTAAAAAAAGACCTAAACCACCTCAGTGCTAAATCAGATACTCTTCCAACCTCCTGCAGGCGGTCCAGAAGAATTTGATGATTCACGGTATCAAAGGCCGCGGACAGATCCAGCATGACCAGGAGGGTAAGCTCCCCTGGTCCGCAGCCTTTAACAGTTCGTCCTGTACTACCAACAAGGCAGTCTCAGTTCCATATTTTGGACCAAAACCAGAATGAAATGTGTCCAACAATAATTTGTGTTCGACAAATTTCTGAAGCTGGTTGGTAACAACTTTTTCAAGTACCTTAGCTGGCCATGGTAAGCCTGCAATAGGACAATAGTTTTGCAGCACCTCGACATCCAAAGATGGTTTCTTCAGTAGAGGTGAGACAATTGATAATTTCAAACTCTCTGGAACGATCCCTTCCTGTAATGACTTATTAACAAAGGTCGCAATGAATGGGGTAAGATCACGTGCCAAATTCTTTGCTGCATAAGCTGGTAGAGGAGAGAGAGAATCAATTGTAGGTTTAAGGGCACTAATGATTGGGAAAATGTCTTCTTCGGTGACTGGGTGAAAATCTAAGTTTAAAAGTACCTCCGCTGAAGTACAAAACCATGTGTGTGTGTGTTGCCGCAGGACGTCTTATAAAAGTACCACAAAAACTGTAGACATAACGTACAAAATAGAAGACAATGAAGATTGCAAATGGTTCCAATTAGCTCTCTACCTTATAGCAGAAAACAAATATGACATTACTGACACCTTAATAATTTGCAATTACTGCAATTACTGCACTGCAAAACTTGACAACAACCAAACACCTTCACATGCTATCATAAAGAACTTGGAATTATTCCCACTACCAAAACCACTGCAACAACTTAATGTATATGAGAGCATCATAATTCAAACAGTGCACCCACTTCAAGCAATAATATGCTTCCAACCAAAAACAGCAAAATGAACCCCCTCTGATTAGTGAGAGGCATTTGTGGCAAAGTAGTTTATTTACCATTGGATCTCAAAGAAAATGTACACACTCTAGGAGTGCAATGACCAATAGATCAATCTTTAATTGTCTTAGTGAATGGCGTACCTACAAAAGACAAACAAATTTGGCAACAACTCAGGGACTTACATAAAGTTAGACAAGCCCTGCAATATCTAAAAAACAACAATGAATACTACAAAGAAATTAATATTGAAGAAAACCTGAGAGAAACCTTGAAATAATTCAAGAGTCACCAGAAACTGGTCGATTTGAACTTCTAAATCCTGCTACAGAATCCAATATTTTAGACCATTATACAATTCATCCTTTACACTCTAAAGACACTATAGATGATGCACTGGAAAGGTACCAAATGTGACAAGTCAAAGGATCTCCAATCAGCATATGGGGAAAAAGTATAGAAGCACGGGCCTTTCCTCTATTCTTTCCTACTGATAAAGGAGGAAGGTACGATGATAGACCCACACAAATAACAGCATCAAAATATCGCTCTTTACGAATGTATTCTGACAACCCCAGAATCAGACAAAACATGGAATACAGATTCCACCTTTTCTTTGAAAGTGAATTAGCAACTCTATGCTACAGAGTTGCACACACATTAAAATCAGGTACCAATTTTCAAAATATGTCAGCTACGCAATTTTTACAAAAAGTGCAAGAAAAAGATGACTTTTTACAGTCAAGTATTACAAATCTTTTAGCAAACATGCTTGGTACAAAAGAATACTGGTTCCAATGTCATGGAGATGTACGCTGTATGATAAGAAACCTTGGCCCACCCACTTGGTGTGTTACATTAAATTGTGCAGAATATGCATGGGAAGATTTACACGATTTCCTATGCATAGCAAACAAAAAGAAAACAAACATAGATATAAAAACACCAAGAGAACTCTGCTCTCCAGATCCTGTAAATGTATCAAGATATTTCCATCATCGCTTCATTGCTATGCTACACTTTATTTGTAATAAGACTGTTCCACCCCTCTGAGAAGTTCAACACTTCTTTTGGAAAAAGAATACCAAGCCAGAAGAGCACCACACATCCACATGCTGTTATGGATTAAAGATGCTCCTAAATTCGGTCAGGACAGTGATGCCACTATTTTGCAGTTCATCCAAAAATATGTCACTTGTGAAATCCCTTCACAAACAACACATAGTGACCTTCATGCACACATTTTACAATTTCAAAGACACAAATGTGGGAAATATTGTTGTTGCAAATATTTAAAAAAATGGAAATACTACACCAAATGGCGCTTTTATTTCCCTAGACCAGTTTCAGCAACAGGTCAAGTAAACAAGTAAACAACTTCATGTCTTCAGTCAGACATAGCGTCAAAGGTAAATCACCTAAGAACACATATATCATAAAAAGAACAGAAGAATCAAAATACATCAATGATTACAATGCAATCATTGCCCTCCTATGGAATGCAAACATAGATGTGTAGTACATTGCAGACAATTCCACTGCAGTTGCGCGATATGTCACAACCTACTTAATCAAATCAGAGAAAACAGAGATTCAGGACCTCTGGGATGACATATCATCTGACAAAACACTATCACAGAAATTGTACAGTTTATGCATAAAAATGCTCTCTCATAGAGAATGTGGCTGCTATGAAGCTGCTGACTGTTTAACCAGTGCTGCCTTGTATGGGAAATCTGACAATATAGTATGGCTAAGTCTTGGTCCTGCTAAATCTAGAAAAAAGAGTTCTCAAATCATATGAGGACATAGAAACAATAGCCAAAATGATCCCAACAGCCAAGACATTTTGAAAAACAATTTATTAGACACATACTACTTAAACAGGAGTACCATTTTGGAAACCATGGGCCTCATTACACGTTAGGTGGTAAGGGATTACCGGCACCGGTAAGGGCTTCGGTGCCTGTAATCCCTTACCGCCCTACTATGAGGTCCCTTAGCGGGTCCCTCCCCTAATGCCTGGTTTTACCAGGCGTTATGGAAGGGACCCGCTAAGGGACTTCAGAGCTAATAACGGTACCGCAAATTGCGGTACCGTTATTAGCGCCTTCCCCATTCCCATTGAGCCCTATGGGGGCTCAAATGGGAATGGGGAATGGTTCCCGTAATGGGGATTTACTGGGTCCTCCAGGGTCGGAATGACCCGGCAAGTCCCTATTCCGGGAACACGGACCCGGAATGCGGTAAGGGGGTAGACATGGCACTAATAGCGCCATGGCTACTGCCTACCGTGTAATGAGGCCCCATGTGTCTCTACCACATAGCCCAAAACTTTACATACAAAAATAATGTTAAACCAGATTAAAAGAAAGGTAGATACAGAGTTGTAAATTGTGAAGGCAGCTTAGTGAAACTTACCAAACGCAGCTTAATTAATCATATCAAATTGTCATTAATAACTCCTCACATAAAGAACTGTATTACATATTCCTGCTACAACTTTTAAACCATAGATAAAAGAAGAAGAGTTACTGGATACATATGACTCCTATGAAGACACTTTCAAAGCAAATGAAAGCACTATAACAATGTTATACCACATGGAAACATAACAATGTTGCACAACGAACAGCAACATGAAGAAGAACTCCAGGCCCAACTACAAGTGGACACTCCCGACAGTACTCAACCTTCTGTAACAGTAAGCCAAGAACCACTTGGACAGCCACTAATAGCAAATGAGGCAGAATTAGCCATGA
This sequence comes from Ambystoma mexicanum, assembly GCA_002915635.3. Taxonomy (NCBI): domain Eukaryota; kingdom Metazoa; phylum Chordata; class Amphibia; order Caudata; family Ambystomatidae; genus Ambystoma; species Ambystoma mexicanum. Next base: position 312,245,931 of record CM010936.2, on the reverse strand, counting down.
TAGAAGTAGAAAACACCATGTCTCAGTGTGAGCAAGCTACAAAAGACTTTGCTGCACTGAAATCACAACTGAACAATGAGCAGCATAGCATTTTCCAAGAAATACCAAAACAAATTGAACATGGTGTGGAACATGAAAATAAAAACTGTACCTGCCAAGACTACAAACCTATACTGCTATACGTGCGTGGTGAAGCTGGTTCAAGCAAAACATTCTTAATCAAAATCATCAGCAAGTTCCTTCAACAATTGACAAACAACAAACTGTCAGCTGTTGTAACTGCCCCCACAGGTTTAGATGCCTACAACATAGGTGGTGTCACTTTACACTGATACTACTCCTTCCAGTAGAACACCAAAACAGACTATTACAAACTTTCTTCAGGAGCTGCAATGGAACTACGCAGAGTTTTCAAACAAATGAAAATGCTGCTAATAGATGAGGTGAGCATGGTCTCCAACCAATGTTGGCTTTGATTCACCTCAGATTACAAGAGGTCCTCAATACAGACTATGAAGAGCTCCTTGGAGGAAAACACATTATTGTTTTCAGAGATCTTCTTGACTTGAGACCAGTGAAAGCTGAACTTATTTTTAAAACCTTAGTGCACAGAGCTCTGTGGAGGAAAATACATTATTGTTTTCAGAGGTCTTCTTGAATTAACACCAGTGAAAGCTTAACCTATTTTTAAAACCTTAGTGCACAGACTGTGCCGTAAAACTCTTGGCAGCATAGGAAATGTCAACTTTTGTCAACATTTCCAATACATTTCCAATACAGAGAATTAACAGAAAACATGCACCAGTCTGCAGATCTCACATACGCCAACATTTTAAAAAGTATTAGAGTTGGTGGAAGAAGCACAATCAATATTACCAGGCAACATCCATGCACTCTATGGCCATAACTCATGTGCTACTGATGTCATGGAACTAGTTAGCACACAAAAATGTCAATTGTATGTCCTTGATGCCAACTCTTGCAAGCTGTTCAAATTCAATGAAACAATGTTGAAAAAAGAATGCAACCAATAATTGAAATTGCTCCACAGATAAACTGGAAGTACATGGTATGACACTACCCATGTGTCAACAAGCCACAACAAGACTAAATACCCAAGAAAACTCTATCTCCAACACAGCTGGTTTGGAGAAAATAATAATTATCTTTAAACTGTAGAGTAATGCTTAAACGTAACCTTGGCATGGACCAAGGACTAGTTAATGGAGCACTTGGTACAGTTGTTGGCTTTTCAAACATACCCACGTGACAACAACATTCAGTTTGTCAATATTCACTTTCACAAACTTTCAGAAGTTAAAAGGATAGGACACTCAACAGCCCGATTCCTTCTTTTCAAAGAAATGTATGTACGCAGAGAACAATTTCTCTAACTCTAGCATACGCAGTTACCATTCAAAATCACAAGTCTTACCCTAGATAAAGCATTAATAGATATTGGTAGCACAGTTTAAAGAAGGCATGAGCTATGTAGCACTATCACGCTTAACTACACTTGACAGGCTATTTCTAATCAACTTTGATGCACGTAAAGTAAATGCAGATATTCCTTGCAATCTAGAACTGCTGTAAATTGCTACGCAAATGTAGCAATAAATATTCTATTCCAATTTCCACCAATTATTGAGAACATTTACTTACACAGTACAGACCAATTGTGTTTGCAAATGTTAGTCCTTCATAGAAATGCAACCAACAATCCTGACAACACTTACAGTGTTCATGGAATAAGACAAGAATTGGACTACTGTGCTGGAATGGTCAAATTCACTATAAACTCACAAGAAGATACACAAGAAGTTCTAATGTACTTACTACAAGTACTGGAAAACAAAAACATACCTATAAATCTTCCAGATTTCATACATGTGGAAACATACATGCACTCTCTGCAACCATGTGACACAAGAACAAATCCCCAATGAACGCTTCATGTATGTATCCATACCTAACTGTGAATCCATTCCATTTCAGCAACTTGTACAAAATGCAAACCATGGCAGATTATGTACTACCTGCAATTCAGATAATCGCTCCACCTTACAAATTATGTACACGTAGTAAATACGTAATAGTAATGCTTTTACGTTACAATGCAGATGGTACCAAAACAACTGTAAGCTGACTGGATTCACACATGGTCAAGTATCACTTGGTAAGAAAACCTTCACAACAATAGGTATAATCTACCAATGCAGGAGCCACAACCAATGCAGGTCACTACACTGCATATATAAAAAGAATTGTGGATGTTTGAATGTAATGATAGTACCATTAATCCTAAGCAGAGATTACCAGCAAATCTTGTAAATGCTTACTTAATATTCTTAAACCAAAATTTA
>CM010936.2:312149129-312243548 GCA_002915635.3 Ambystoma mexicanum | reverse complement strand
CGGGGAACCCCTGGCCGTTGGAGAAGGTCCTGATTGGGGTCGCGATGCGCACGGCTGTGATTCGTGATGCCGTGCGTGTCTTCCCGGGAGGAGCACGCACGTCATCACGAAGTGCACCGTGCCGACGTGGCCCAATTGGGATCGTCCTTGTTCTGGGTTTCTCTGCGTGTCGGCCAATTCTGGGGCCCTCTTGCTCCTCTGTGGAGACTAACGCAGTTGTTCTCCTTGCCGTCTTGCGCCCAGATGCACCAGGCCCTGTGGACCTGCCCTGACTACTGTGCGCAGCTCGGTGGGATCCCATCCTGCCACAGTCGGAGTCAGAGTCCAGCAGGGGGACACCACGCAACTGGACCCCAGAAGATGGAGGATGTGACGGCATCATCGGCAGGGCAGTGCAGACGCGTCGGTGGTTTCCATCATCCTGGATGCCGTGCGTGCTGGAGAGGCAGTGGCGTTGCTAGGCATGCACAGGCTCGACGTGGGAGGCATCAATGGCTCGGGCCATCAAGATCAGAGGGGCAGGCATCGGCCGGAGGGCAGGAGAACCCTGGATGGAGTGTCTTCCGTGGTGGAAGCAGTTGTTCAGCGATGGTGCGGAGCGGCAGCGGGCGAGAGAGGGCTCACCATGGTCAGGGCGAGTGTCCATGGTCGGGCGTTGAGCGGGCTGATGGCTTCGAGAAGCTCGCTGGAGTTTGAGGTGAACATGGGTTCTTCCCTGCGAGACCTCGGGCCAGGACAGAGCCTGCTCCAGGACATCGACATGGAGTGTCATGTGCCCTGCCGGCACATCAGAGAGTAGCCGCGGACTTTGCCCGCTGCGATTGTTATCTAGTTTTTAGTTAGTTAGTGTAGGTTTCCATTAGTTTTTGAGGTTTTTTGGACCGCTCGGACAATGGCACTTTTTGTAGATATTTGTTTTATTAGTTATATTAGGTTTCATTTGTTGGTTGGGTCAGGACCCTGGTATTTGTGTGTATATTTTTGATTTTTAAAATACATTTTTTTGATTTTTATTGGGTTTCACCATGAGGCAGTGTTTTGCCTTATTTTTTTTTTCACCATGATTTTTTTCTTTGGAAACGATAGTTTTTGGATTTGCTTTGTTTTTTGGATTTTTAATTACTTATCGGACATGGACTTATTTTTTGTTATCCCATTGTTGTTGTGTTTGATTTGTTACTTTATTTTCTTGCGAGAATACATTTTTATAATTTTTCTTTGTGTATTTTCTCATTGGTTTCATTGCATGTTCATGATATGGTTGCATCATTGCACCATTGGGTGTGTGTGGTTGAGGGACATGTGTCATTTTACAAAGTTCATTGGGTTGTATATGTAATTGCATTGCTATTGGGTGGGATGCAATCCTTGGCTGGGTGTTTGGTGCTGGGTATTGCTGCCCATTTACTGCCAGATTGTTTTATCGTCAGGACCTGGGGTGAGGGGGACATGGTTTGGGGGGGTGGGGTGCAGGGCCCTGAGTGGCTTGGGGTGGGGGTGGTGGGGCTGAGTGGGTGGGGGGCCTGGTTGGCTGCCCCTCATGTGGTGGGGTGGGTGCTGGGTGGACAGGTGGGGCCGTGGTGGTGTGCCCTGCGGGGTGGGTGGGGTTGCTGGGGACATGTGGGGGCCGGTGGTGGTGCCCTGCAGTGCGGGGGGTGGGGTGTCTGGGAGACATGGGTGAGGGTCTGGTGGGGTGGCTGCTTCTGCTGAGGGGTTGGTGGTGGAGGACATGGGTGGGGCCTGTGGTGGGTGCCCGACTGTGCTGGGGGTGGGGTTGTGGGGAATGATTTGACATGGTGGGGCCTGGTGCAGTGCCCCACATGCTGGGGGGTGGGGGTGGTGAGACATGGGTGGGCCTGGTGGAGCTGCCGGTGGACGTGGGGGTGGGGGTGGTGTGACATTGTGGGGTTGGTGAGGCTGCCCTGGTGCTGGGGGGGTGGGGTGCTGGGAGACATGGTGGGGGCCTGCTGGCAGGTGCCCCGCAATGCTGGGTGGGGGTGCAAGGGACTGAGTTGGTGATTATGGCGGAGACATGTGCTTTTGCTGGGGCGGTGTGCCCATGGTTGGTGGCTGCCTGGCGGTAATGACCAGGGGATCAGGGTTGTCCCCTGTGGTGGTGGGCTGCCTTGCAGGTGCGTGGGGGTGTACAGGAACACCGGGAGGACCGACACTGGAAAATCACATGTAGGACTCCCCGGCACCCCTGGTACTACACTTACCCTGCTGAAATACGTGTAAATACTTTGTTGCGCACCCTTTTTAATACCCGCACGCAGCCCCAGTCGCGTGTGTGAAAATGTGCGCTGCACCCTGTAATACCCGCACGCAGCCAATCTGCGCTGGTGAAATTTTTGGCGTCACCTGTAATACCCGCATGCAGCCCATCGCGTGTGAAACTTTCGTGCGCACCCCTAATACCCGCACGCAGGCCCAATCGCGTGTAGAACTTCGCGCGCATCCCTATAATGCCCGCACGCGAGCCCACTCGCTGTGGTTGAAACTTTGCGCGCGCACCTTTCATACCTGCACGCCAGGCCCAATCGCATGTGGAACTTCTCGCGCACGCTCTGAAATAGCATCGCGCCCTGGCCAATCGCGTGTTGTACCTTCCCGCGCACCCCTGAAAATGCACGCACACGCTCCTCCAGGGCCGATCGCGTGTGAAACCACCGCGCGGAGCCCCTGAAATACACGCGCCTCAGGCCAATCGCGTGTGAACTTCTCACGCATCCCCTGAATACACGCACCACTTTCCCCAGGGCCGATCGCGTGTGTGAACCTCCCACGAGCCCCTGAAATACAGCGCCCAGGCCATATCGGCGTGGGAATTTCTCGCGCTCATCCTCTGAATTACACGCGCCCAGCGCCCTGCGTGTGAAAACTTCTCGCGCACCCCTGAAATACACGCACACGCTCCCCCAGGCCCGATCGCGTGTGAAGCACCCGCGAGCCCTGAAATACACGCGCCCAGGCCAATCGCGTGTGGAACTTCTCGCGCACCCCTGAATTACACGCACACGCTCCCCCCAGGCCCGATCGCGTGTGACACACCGCGAGCCCCTGAAATACACGCGCCCAGGCCAATCGCGTGTGGAACTTCCCGCGCACCCCTGAAATACACGCAGCCCAGCGCCAATCGCGTGTGGAACTTCCGCGCACCCCTGAAATACACGCGCCCAGGCCAACGCGTGTGGAACTTCTCGCGCACCCCTGAAATACACGCACCAGGCCAATCGCGTGTGGAACTTCCCGCGCACCCCTGAAATACACGCGCCCAGGCAATCGCGTGTGGAACTTCCCGCGCACCCTGAAATACACGGCCCAGGCCAATCGCGTGTGGAACTTCCCGCGCACCCCTGAAATACACGCGCCCAGGCCAATCGCGTGTGGAACTTCTCGCGCACCCCTGAAATGCACGCGCCCAGGCCAATCGCGTGTGGAACTTCCCGCGCACCCTGAAATCACGCACAGCTCCCCCAGGCCGATCGCGTGTGAAACACCGCGAGCCCCTGAAATACACGCGCCCAGGCAATCGCGTGTGGAACTTCTCGCGCACCCCTGAATTACACGCACACGCTCCCCAGGCCGATCGCGTGTGGAAGCACCCGCGAGCCCTGAAATACACGCGCCCAGGCCAATCGCGTGTGGAACTTCTCGCGCACCCCTGAATTACACGCACACGCTCCCCCAGGCCCGATCGCGTGTGCAGCACCGCGGAGCCCCTGAAATGCACGCGCCCAGGCCTAATCGCGTGTGGAACTTCTCGCGCCCCTGAATTACACGCACACGCTCCCCCAGGTCGCGTGTGTTACTTCTCGCACTGGTACAGGGTTGGCGCAGCCCTTTGCGATGTTTTGCGATCTTGATGGCTTTTCCTTGCGCGAGGGCGTTCTTGGGGCGTAACTGCGCTGCTGCAGGGTCGCTGCGATACTCTGCGCCACGGCTTGTTTTGGAGATTAATCCATGAATACGATGTGCGCTGAAATGGATTTTATGCGCACGCGGCTGGCGCAGAGCTTTCACACGCGCGGAACACTCTGCGCCAGCCGCGTGCAATACTTTGACTGTATTCTCATGAATCGGCCTGGATGTAGTTGTTTTCAAAGCCCGCTTCAAGGAGGGAGGGAACATGGGAGAAACAAATTACATTCTTACAAGTCTTGTGAACAATTTGGAATGTGAAAAATAACTATCGTACTAGGCCTGGCGACATTTCTGATAGTGCAAGTGCTGAAACATTTATGAGGGGAGGGGGAGGAAAGAACATGAGAACAAACAAAAGCAGTAACATAATGCCATTGATGACAATTGATGTAGTGCAAGTGAAAACGGAGGAGGAGGAGGATGACAGACAGGAGCTATCAAAGGTCAGGGACAACATGATAGAGAGTAAGTGCCAATGGCATGAGGGACAGAAAGAGGGGGGAAGGGGGAGAGGGGTGATAGAGGGGGGGCAAAGATATGCAGCCATCAAGCATGTCCTAAGCAAGGATATGAGGTAGCAAGTGCAGAGAGGGAGAGGGACCACACAAAGGAGAAACAGGCCAGAGAGAGGCAAGAGGGTTGTAAAGACAAATAACAGGGAGGGGGCATGTGATATGGAGGATAGGAGAAGAAGAAAATGGAAGAGAGGAGGAGAGGGGGGCAAGGGGACAAATCAAGGTGAGGGAGGGGGATGAGGGGAGCAACACGGAGCATGCGAGCGCGGTTGTGGGGGACAGGGTGCAACACGGAGCATGGGAAGACGGGGATAGGGGACAGAGGGTAGCAACACGGAGCATGGAGAGGGGGTGGGGGGACAGGGGGACAACACAAGGAGCATGGAGGGGGGATGGGGCAGGGGAGCAACACAGGAGCATGGAGGGGAGGTGAATTTTATGGTTGCGCTTCTATGGTGAATAAATGATAAATTCAAATTCGTTCTGTTTTGAAATCTATTAGATTTGTATTCTTAAGTGTGTAGCATAAACAATGGGAACAAACTTAATTCACTATTGCATTGAAAAAGAAGGTAAAACAAAAATTTGGTCAGGACTCGTTATCAATGAATGTCTTTTGAGTCATTTATTCGAGTTGACTGTTTTCCAAACATTTGATGTATTGTTGAATTGGTCGGCCTGTTTCCCAAATTCCTGATTTTTCAATGATCCTTGAGTGAAAAAAATCCGAAAGTTGGACGGGCGCTTGATCTCCTTGCTATTTGAAGAATTCCTTGGATTTTTGGTTGAGTGACCTGTATGTTGATGAACGCCTGATTTCCTTGATATATTACAAGTTAAGGATCTAAGTTTGTTGTTGTTTTTCAGTTGAAAGCTGAAGGCTCTGAGTTCTGCAAAGGTCCTCTGATTTTTTTGAGAGGTCCTTGAGGTCCTCGACACGTGTTTCCCCACTTCAAGTTCGGAGTGGTTCATCAGGAGGAAAGATTGGTGTTAGAAAGCAAAGTTCCAATTACTAAAATGGGTTGGTGACTTTGAAGATAGTCCCCATTAACTAGCACCCATCCAACTGTCGGCTTTTTTTCACTCAAGGATCATTGAAAAATCAGGAATTTGGGAAAGAGGCTGACCAATTCAACAATAAATCAAATGTTTGGAAAAGAGTCGACTTAAATAAATGACTCAAAAGACATTCATTGATAAGGAGTCCTGACCAATCGAACATTAAGTCATAAACTGTCCAGTCTGTATAATTTTTGTTTTTCCTTCTTTTTCAACGCAATAGTGAATTAACTATATTTGTCTAAGTTTGTTCCCATTTTTTATGCTGCACACTTAAGAATAAAAATCTAATAGATTTCAAAACAGAACGAATTTGAATTTATCATTTATTCACCAGAGAAGCGCAACCTTGGGACTCTAAGTTTCAGATTTGTTCAAGCCCAGGTCAGCCTCAGCGGTAACCCTTAGTTGCAGCATCTCTGATTGCTAAGATTAGAATTTTTCATTTTATTAAACTTTGCCTTTGGGGCGCCAGCACTGTTCAAAAAGGCTCACATTTGCACCTGTTAATGAGCAAGAAGATTCCATTGGAACCCATTCTAAAACATGCCAGCAAAGTGTATTTGAAGGCAGTGCTGTATTTCTGTTAAAGCAGACATGAAAAGTATACAGTATAGGTGATGTTGTGCTTTACTTTTACACTATGCTTTGAGAGGGTTGAAAATGGCATGCATGGAAGCAGCACACGCATGCGTGAGCGTTGGTGTTCCTCTGCATGCAGTTACTATTATAAAATATGAATGTTAAAATATCAGTTACCCTTTCTTACAAAATGCCCCACTTTCTGTCTACTTGTATAGTGGAAGTTAAATCCCTGCCAGTGTCACACAGCCACAGGGTGTCTATGTCTACCAAGGGAAGAGTAAGGCAGAGTGTAAAACCAAAGCATGAAGTGTTTGAAGCCTTGCCTTATTGATCCAGGAGATATTCCTTCCATTCGAAGGCAGAGTAGCGAAACAAAGTGGCAATAACCCTTTTGCCATGCATTCCTCCTCCGCATTCTGAACGCCATGTGGTGTAATGCCAGTGGGTAGTTTCTTGATGCTGTTGCATTCTGAATGCCGCGTGGTGTAATGCCAGTGGGTATTTTCTTGATGGTGTCGTATGCTGAACGCTGCGTGGTGTAATGCCAGTGGGTATTTTCTTGATGGCGTTGCATTCTGAACGCTGCATGCTGTAATGCCAGTGGGTATATTCTTGATTGAGTCGCATACTGAACGCCGCGTGGTGTAATGCCAGTAGGTATTTTCTTGATGGTGTCACATTCTGAACGCCACGTGGTGTAATGCCAGTGGGTATTTTCTTGATGCCGTCGCATTCTGAACGCCACGCGGTGTAATTCCAGTGGGTATTTTGTTGATGGCTTCGCATTCTGAATACTGCGTGGTGTAATGGCAGTGGATATTTTCTTGATGGCGTAGCATTCTGAACGCCACGTGGTGTGATGCCAGTGGGTATTTTCCTGATGGCGTTAATGGAATGTATAGGGAATCCACCTGATATTAGCATCTGCAAAAGCAGATAGATTCCGAATCCTTTGTAAATGCTACCAGCAAAGCTCAATTTGCAGATTGCATAATATTTTTTTTTTATAAAACATAGAGTAAAAGAAAGGAGCAAGGCTATGCCACTCTGTTTTACTCTTATTATTTGCACTGCATTTAGCAAAAGGTTAAGGGCCTCATTACATGGGAGGCGGTAACCATGGCGCTATTAGCGCCATGGTTGTCGTCAGTATTTTTCCGTGTCCGCCTTGGTGGATGGCGGAATTACCACCCTACTCCAAGGTGAGCGGGGCGGTAATTCACATTTCACCAAGGCTCTTCCGCCATTCCCATTTTTGCCCCCATAGAGCATAAGGGAAATGGGAAGGTGCTATCACCGGTAACCGCAAAAGCCGCGGTACCGTAATTAGCTCTGAGAGTCCTTTGCGGACCCAGCTTTAACAGCTGGGTAAAAACCAGCCGTTAAAGTCGGGTCCCACAAAGGGAACTCGTAGTAAGGCGGTAGGGGTTTACCAGTACCGGTGCCCTTACCGGTACCGGTAAACCCCTACCGCCTACCGTGTAATGAGGCCCTAACACTACAAGCAAGGCATCACACAATGTGGGTTATTACGACCCAGGCGGTAAGTACACCAACTTTACCACCATGGTGTAAACTATGTTTACACCATGGTGGATGGTGGATTTACTGCCCCATTCCAAGGTGAGTGGGGCGGTAAATCCCCATTTCCCATTTACCCTTCCCCATTCCCATTTCTGCCCCATAGGGCATAATGGGAGTGGGGAAGGCGCTAATTACGGCACCGTAAATTACGGTGCCGTAATTAGCACCAAGGCGGTTTAGCGCCATGGATTTTAACGGCTGCTAAAAGCAGGCGTTAAAATTGGAATCAGGCGTTAAGGTTAACGAGGCGTTAACCCTTAACGCTGAGTTGTACTGAGGCGCCAATGTGCGCTTATATTAAAGGACCCCCACATTCGCTTATTGCCCTCCGGTTTGTGTGCCAAAACCAAAGGTTAAAGCAAATGGTACGTTGGTGGGCCCAATCACATCTCGGTTGTACAACATATTCAATTCCTAGGACAGACCCTATCTGATCGCAACAGAAATGTCCCCCTCTCTGTGTACCATGGGCAAAAGCCCTTCAGGAAAAAAAAAAGAATCTGTGAAAGCCTGACGACGCTTCCTCGCTTCCTCATAGGTTTTATATATTCCATCCATTACACACCAAACCAGCAGTGTTTCATGTTTCCCTCAGTCTCAATTCAAATCCAAAGGTCCATTGTAATCTTATCTCCAAACCAGGTAACGTGCAAGTGATAGGTTTGTTATTCCATTCTCAGCAAAATACTTTAAAATTCTTTCCACTTTTTTGTGGGTAAAACTGTCAGAAAAAAGTCCTTGAATCGACTTTTTGTAAATATTCTCATTTGAACGCCACTGACCTTTCCTTCTTTGCAAAGTAAGGTATGCGATACTCCAATTAGCACATGCATATTGTAAAATGGGTGCACGAGCACTTCCATATTATAAAATAAGTACACTTTTCAACCGAAGGCTGCATAATCGGTCTGTAGAACATCTGAAAATTGCACCACCCCAGCTACAAGAGAATAAGGAAAGCGTATACATTTACTATGACGATGTAACTCCATAACATATCCGGCATAAAGCCACATGGTGGACCAATACGGATTAAGGGACATGTCCACATCTATCTCTGGTACCAGTTAAATTGCTTTATAGGCTATGATGTGATTTCAAGTAATCAGTTGATATGCTATGAAGTGATGTGGCATTTATAACGCACCTGTACACAAGTGTTTCTAGGATCAACAAGGCAAGGAGGGGAAAACAAGGGAAGACAAAATAACAATATTACTAGGCCTTGTGTCATTCAGATCACACAAGGGCGAGGAAGAGGGAAGGGGAGAAGTTAGAGGGGGGAGGGGAAGTGCAGTTTAGTCACAAGTGCAGCCAGCGAGTGGTTCATAAGTGCAGAGGGAAGGGACTGTAGGGTTTCAGATACAGACCCTTAAGTGCTAGGAGCCCGGCGGCAGAAAAATGCTAACTAGCTGGACATGAAGGAGCCTGGGCCCGAGTTCAGAGGGTGACCAGGTGACCAGTGCATGGAACAGGCATGTGCTTCAGCAGGGGAGAGGAAGAGAGAAAGTGGAAGCAAAAAGGAAGTTCTTGAGTTGCTTCTGGAACCAGAGTTGGTTATGCTCAATTTTGAGAGAGGAAGGGAGGCTGCTCCAGATGGAGGCCCCAGCCGAGGAGACCGATCTGCCCCCAACTGTCTGCTTGGAGAAGCATCTGACCCTCAAAGAGTTAGAGGTGGATGAGGGGAGAGCTTGAGAAGGAAGATGTTTTGGCAAAGAAAGTTGGAGGTAGAGCGGTCCCAGGCCCCAGAAAGTCTTGTGGACAATGCAGAGGTTCTTGAAGTTGATCCTTGTAGCCACAGGGAGCCAATGAAGAGATTTCAGAGGTGGTGCAATATGATCCTTGGGCTTGAGGCCAAGTACACGTTTTGCAGTCATGTTCTGGATACGTTGTAAAGGTCGAAGAGTAGAGGCAGGATGATTTAGAAAGAGGCTGTTGCAATAGTCCAGGCTAGAGTGGACCAGAGCTCTGGAGACAGCGAGCTTCTTGGGGAAAGTGAGAAAAGGAATTATAACTCTGAGGAGGTACATCTGATAGTTTGACATCTTAGAGATGAGAGAAGGAGAGGAGAGAAGGAGAAGGTGGAGTCAAAGATGAGACCAAGGTTCTTAGCCTCAATGGAAGGAGCAAGAAGAGGGCCCAGAGTTAGCAGCCAGAGAGAGATGGGAAAGGAGGGGGCAGGTGTCCCAATGAGGAGGATCTCAGTCTTACTGCATTAAGGCAGAGAGCATTGGTGGCACGGCACACCATATGTGAACTGCGGCCAGATAGTCTGGTATGAGAGAATAAGCAGTTGAACTTGCAGTGCTTGACATTGGTATGCTGCTGACCTGCAGGGTGGGCTAGAAAGCCATTCAATACCCTAATCCATTCAAGAGCATTAACCCTTTGACAATCCCCTTGTATGTAAAAAGATTCATGTTTTGTGCTCTGAGGTGGCTCAGGCTTTCATGTCCATGGTCCAGTTTATCAGTGTGAGGGCAGACAAATCCATCCATTGCAGGGCAATAAGTTGCATGTCAATAACTGAATTGAGTGAACCTAAAGACCAACCCATCATGTTGAGAAGAGGGAGTTAGTCCTTTGTACACACTCCAGGGGTTCCAAGCCTTGTTTTACAGGTTATCCTCTGTAACTCAGTAATTACATGTGACCAAAACCCCTGCACTGTCGACAAGAGCTATGATAGTTGGTTAAAGGAGCCACAAGGGTCTTGAAATAAATGAAACTCTGAGGAATTGTATTGATATATTCAACATTTTACTTTTGGGGATAATGCACGTTCTACGTAATATGATAAACTGAACCTGCTTTCAAAAAGTATTTTAAGAAATCAATTGACATGTAACCAGTCCGTAGCCCATTGTGTAACTTGGGAATCACCCCCAAAGAATCTCAACACTGGACCAAGGGTTAATTGTCATGAAAAGTAGCCTACTCCAGAGTTAAGTAATTACAGAAGCAGTTTCAGAGAACACCACTCAGGCACGGCAACAAAGCCCAGGAAAGTAAAGGGTTCTCTGCTAATTGTTGCTTAGAGGATATGGTGCACAGGGGCTTGAACCCTGAGCCAACAATGACCCAGAAGGTGAGAAAGAAGAACAGACATCCTTCCCACAAGCCATTAATGCCACCCTTCAAGCCAGGAGTGAAGAATCCAGGGAGAATGACTCTGGGAGAAGGGGGTATGGGGGAACCCATGACGTTAGATCCTGGAAGCTCAGTGAACAACACAAGGTGGCACTGCAGTAGAAAATGATCCCAGTACATGGATAATATCTGGGGATATCATAGGATGTCCCATGGAGCAGATCAGGTGGGCTGCTGGTGTACCAACCTCCTTCCAAATGACAACAGCTTACAACCTCTTTCCTGCTGTTAACCGCCAGGGTGTGCTGCCTTGGCGCTGGAAGCTGTTGTCATTTGGAAGGAGGTTGGTACACCAGCAGCCCACCTGATCTGCTCCATGGGACATTCCCACAAGCCTTTAATGCCACCCTTCAAGCCAGGAGTGAAGAATCCAGGGAGAATGACTCTGGGAGAAGGGAGGATGGGGCAACCCATGACATTAGATCCTGGAAGCTGATGACATCACATGTCTGGCTCCCTCTTTTTTTCTCTTCAAATAGGAACTCTTCAAATATAGTACTTGAAAATGAATTATGAGTATATAATTTTTTGGCCTAGATATGTCAGTAAAGGAAAAAAAGAGGGAGCCAGACATGTGATGTCATCAGTGATGTCATCAATGACATTTGTGATGTCATCTTTGATGTCTTGGGTGTTAGTCTTAGCAGTGCACGGAGGTGGTGCTAGTTATGGTTGCTTAGCGTACCATAACTGGCGAATTTCAAGGGTTTTTCGGTTTTACGTGGAACCATAACATCCCTTTAACAACGTTTTTGTTCACTGAATTTCATAGGTTTTTAGTAGAGCAACATAACCATAACGTCCCTTTAACATTTTTTTCACTGAATTTCATAGGTTTGTATCGGCACAGCTTAACCATAACATCTCTTTAAGTTTTTTTCACTGAATATAGATATAGATAATGTAAATGTTTACTAAGGCTCCCTTAGCTTACATGCATATAACATAGAAAATACTGAACCCCCTGCCCCGCAAGTAATTTTGATGTCTGTGGACCGTGCGCATGTCCGCGGACGGGTACGGTCACCATCAACACTATCCAAAAACTCAGGGGGTATCTTACATTATTGTATCATACAATAAAAGCACCAAACATGTTCAAAATGCACCACATAAATACATTATATTTAAAAGTAAAGAAGAAGTGGAAACTGTATATTTAAAACAACAACCATCCAATGAAATAGTGTTTCCAATATAATGGAATGTACCAAAACAAAATAAATATGCCTCCAACAGAATTACCTCACAAAAACTGTGCAGCAGAAAGCAAGAGCATACCTACACAGCAGTAACACCAAATGTTTGTAAGAAACTAGTAAGTACACACTATTTATTTCATATATTTATACATTTTCAGTATTACGTACACTAAAACTCATATTTTTTTTTAGTTTTTTTATACACAGAAATGTCCTGAACTTTGAAATGGCTGGAAGAAAATTCCCCACAAGATGAAATGAGTGAAGACAGTGATACTAATGGTAGACACAACATTTCTCTATATAAACCTATATAAACCAATTAATAACCATTACTTTATGTATAGTTAACATATTATTTTAAAAGAACATCCAGACAATAAGTATAATATACCAAGAGACATATTAGAAGATCCTCTGAAATGAATGGAACTAAAAAATGGATATGTTAATGAAAAGTTTCAATCTTCTAAAACAGCTTGTTGAGGACCACATTAAAGAAAAGATTAAGGGGCCGATTCATGGAACAAACGTGCGCCGAAAATCTTCGCGCAAGCAGGCGCAAGCAGACGCAAGCGGAAAAAAACAGGCGCACGCGCACGCGTGCGATTCATGGAAGTCCCTGCGCGTGTTCACCGCGGGATGTGCGCCAAACCCATGCATGGCGCACAAGTCACTGCAACATCGCGAAAGGCGTGCGCGACCAGCACAGTGAAAGCGCACAACCTCAGCGCACACACCAGAAAGTGGGCGGGACATGGGGCGTAACGCGCGGAATGGGGAACAACACGGGAAATAAGGGCGTAACTTGGGATGTACTGCAGGGAAGCAGACGGAACGCCCACACGCACTCGAACCACACGTATTCATGGAATCGAATAGGCAAAGCCACGCACAGGCAAAGACACGCACAAGCTGAAACACGGCCGCCACACGAAGGCAGGCGGTAGAGTCCAGCGCATCAAAAAGTGGCGCGCGGGAAGTCAAATACGCGATTGAGCGGGTACATGGATCTCAGGGGGTGCGCGAGAAAATTCTACAATCCCGATTGGCCTGGGTACGTGTATTTCAGGGGTGCGCGTGAAGTTCCACCGCGCGAATGGGCTGGGTACGTGTATTACAGGGGTGCGCGCGAGAAAATCTACACGCGAATGGGCTGGTACGTGTATTCCGGGGGTGCGCGTGAAGTTCCACAACGCGAATAGCCTGGGCGCGTGTATTTCAGGGTGCGCGTGAAGTTCCACACGCGATTCAGCAGGGTAACGTGTATTTCAGGGGTGCGCGAGTAATTCTACACGCGATTGGGCTGGGACGTGTATTACAGGGGTGCACGAGTAATTCTACACGCGATTGGGCTGGGTACGTGTATTAAGGGGTGCGTGAGTAATTCTACACGCGATTGGGCTGGGTACGTGTATTACAGGGGTGCGCGAGTAATTCTACACGCGATTGCCTGGGTACGTGTGTTCCGGTGCCGTGAACTTCACACGCGATTGGTTGAAATCCACGTGTGTTCTGTCATCACGTGCAATGAGGGATACACCCTCGCACGTCACGTCACAGACGCGCTCACGCGCTGAGGGCCTTTGGTCCAATGAAAATGCGTATGCGTGCAGACGCGCTTACGCGCTAAGGCCTTCCTCGAATTACACGCTGACGTGCAGATTTTTCACGTGCCAAATCACTCCGTATCAAGCTGGCCACGCGAATACACACGGAAGACCACGCTCCTGCCCAGAAGGCCGAATCACTGCCCCCCAGTGCCCCGAGCAGCCTCCCACGCGCCATCTGCTGCTGCCTGCCTGCCTGCCTGCTGCCACCGTGCCCTGCCATTTGGTGCCTGCACATCAGCCATCTGCAGGGGTCCAGTTGCTGTGTCCACCCTGCTGGAACAGTAGACTCCGACTGGGATACCATCGCTCCACAGCCCAGCCCCAGGACCCAGTTGCCCACCCACGCCTGCCTCGGGGGTCGCCATGTCGGGGCAAGCACCATCTGAGACCAGTGGCGACCCCAGCCAGAAGAGCAGAGGCCATCAGCTTCAGTGAGAAGGAAGTTGGTGTCCTGGTGGAGCATGTCCTGGGGCATTATGATGCCCTCTTCGGAAACCACGCGCCAACAAGGAAGGACGGAGAGGATCTGGGACGATGTAGTGGTTGCCATCAACAGCGGAGGGGGTGGCAACCCCGCGACATCAAGCAATCAAGAAGCGCTGGAGGACTGAGGTCCAGGACCCTCAATAAGGCCCGGCGCCTCGCGGAGGGGGGCCGGGCACGCCTGAGTGACATCCAGATGAGGGTCTGGAACGCGTAGACCCAGCGCTCCACGCCCAGATCCTTCGGAGGCAGACCCATCTGGAGTTGGCCGGTAAGTGGCAAGCATTGCTGTGTGAGACAGGGCATGTTGCAGTGTGCTGGTTGTCTGATACCTGCCTGTATGTGTGACATAGGCCATGTACGTATGTGTGTGTGCAGGGACATCCATGGTCAGGCATGTGAGTAACAGTGATGTGTTCTATTGCAACATGGGGGGCTCTGTGCGGAATGGACACATGGAAGCATGGCAGTCTCTGTTCCTGGACATGTGGGGGTGAGGGATGGCTGCTGGTCCCATGTACATGTATGGTGTCCATGTGTGTGTGTCTGACCTGCGTGTCTGTGACTTGTAAATGCCATGGATGCATGACACATGTCTGTGACAATGTTCAGATTCACTGATGCAGCCTAGTCATCCTTGTATCCACTGCGTCTGTGGTGTAAGAGGCCAGATGGATGGAACTACGGTGAGGTGTGTGCATGTGATGGCAAGACCCATGATGCATGTGAGTTTAAAACCAACATTGTATGAATCATGAGTCCTTGGTCATGTATGCAATGTTCATGGCATGCGCCATGCTGTTATTGTATGTGTTTGCCTGCACTGACCCAGTGTTGTGGAGGACATGATGGAAGTGATGTATGACAGTGCACTCATTGCTGTTGCTTCCTGTCTAGGGGACCATTGTACAGTACCCTGATGCTTGTGTTCTATGTCTCCCTCTACACAGTGGCAAGTGAAGAAGAGGGCGAGAAGGCGCCTGTGAGTAGAGCGGCGGGATGCCGCACGGCTGCAGCGGAAGGGGTGGGTGAGCCCCACAGGGGCTTGCACCGGCGGAAAGACGGCGTGGAGACATCCAGGTTGGTGGTTTCCACAGAGGGGAGGAGGCCGCTACTGAGCCACACATGGGCCTGGTGGGGCATCCCCGCTGGTGCAAGTGGTGCAGTCCAGGGCCAGGGGCAGGAGGCAGCACAGGTCGCCGTGGAGGTGCCTGTCATGTCATTGTCCCTGACACCTGTGACTGCACCACCATGCACCAGCAGGGATGCCCCATCCCAGGCCCGTCCGCAGGTAGGGAGATGTCCATGTCATCTGACACTCCTCTACCTGCGGACGAGGGACCCCTGGCCGTGTGGAGAAGGGTCCTTGATTGATGTCGCGTTGCGCACGGCTGGCATTCGTGATGAGGTGCATGCTTCCCGGAGGAGCATGCACATCATCACGAAGAGCACCGTGCGTACGTGAACCATTTGGAGCCGCCATGGTCGGGGTTGCCTACATGTGTGTGGCCTTCTGGCGACCCTCTCCTCCTCTGGGGGGCTATGCGCCAGTCATGCTCCATGCCGTCTTCCGGCCCAGATGCCACCAGGGCCCCCTGTGGACCTGCCCCGACCAACGCAGCCAGCTCGGTGGGACCCCATCCCTGCCACAGTCGGGAGTCGAAGGTCCAGCAGGGGTGGACACACCAGCAACTGCCCCTGCAGATGGGGATGTGCCGGCATCATCTGGCAGGGCACGTGCACGACGGCATCGGTGGATTCCATCAGCCTGGATGCGTCGTGCTGGCAGAGGCAGTGGCGTCGGAGGCAGCAGCAGGCTCGACGTGGGAGGCATCATGGCTCGGGGCCATCAAGATCAGAGGGCAGGCATCGGCCGGAGGGCAGGAGAACCCTGGGATGGCAGTGTCTTCCGTGTGGGAGCAGTTGGTCCAGCGGATAGGTGCGGAGCGGCAGCGGGCGGAAGAGGAGCGGCTCACCATGGTCAGGGCGGAGTTCTCCATGCGTCGGGCGTTGAGGCGGGCTGAGTGCCTCGAGGAAGCTCGCAGGGAGTTTGAGGTGGACACGGGGTTGACCCTGCAAGACCTCGGGGCCAGGACAGAGTCCCGCCTCCGGGACATCGACATGGAGTTCGATGATGCCCTGGCCGGCAACATCACAGAGTGAGCCGCAGGACTTGCCCGCTGCCATTGTATATAGTTATATAGTTAGTGGTAGGTTTCATTTGAATTTTTTTTTTTATTTGGTTGCGATTGGACAATGCGCCACTTTTTTGTATATAGTTCAGTTTTTAGTTAGTTGACATAGTTAGGTTTCATTTGGTTGGGCTCATGGACCGGGATTGTCTTGTAAATGGTTCTTCTATGGATTTTTTGATTTTTTGGTTTTTTTATGGACATTCATCTTCTTTTTGTTGTTTTCTTTGTGGTTTTTCTCATTTCATTTCCATTCTAGTTGATTTTCAATACATTTTTACTTTCATCCTTCAATGTGTCGATATCATCTCATTGCTTTCATGCATGTCATGTTGGGTGTTTTAACATTCACTTGCAGCCATTGTGTGTGACAGACATGTGTTCATTTGCATTATTTACATTGGGTGTGTAACATGTAATTGCCTTTGATATGTGGGTGGATGTGATAGTTGGTGGGCCTTTGGCAGGGGAGGATGGCCATTACGGACATGATGGGGATTGGTTGGGACCAGGTGCAGGGGGCATGGATGGGACATGGCCGAGGGCCTGGTGGAGGGTGCCCCGCAATGCTGGGGTGGGGGTGGTGGGGGACAATGTGTTGGACATGGGTGGTGGCCTGCTGGCAGGTGGCCACACAGTGCTGGGGGTGGGGTGGTGGGACATGAGTTGGACATGGGTGCGGGCCTGCTGCAGGTTGCCCCACAGTGCTGGGGGGTGGGGGGGGTGGGGACATGAGTTGGACATGGGTGGGGGCCTGCTGGCAGGTGCCCCACAGTGCTGGGGGTGGGGGGGGTGGGGGACATGAGTTGGACATGGGTGGGGGCCTGCTGGCAGGTGCCCCACAGTGCTGGGGGTGGGGGTGGTGGGAACATGAGTTGGACATGGTGGGGGCCTGCTGGCAGTGCCCCACAGGTTGGGGGGTGGGGGTGCAAGGGGACATGAGTGGGGCCTGCTGGGGGGGTGGGGGTGCAGGGGACATGAGTTGGGACATGGGTGGGGGCCTGCTGGCAGGTGCCCCACAGCTGGGGGGTGGGGGTGCAAGGGGACATGAGTGGGACTGGTGTGGGGGCCTGCTGGCAGGGCGCACAGTGCTGGGGGGTGGGGGTGTGGGAGACATGAGTGGGGCTGCTGGGTGTGGGGCCGTGGGACATGAGGGGGCCTGCGCAGGGCTGGGGTGGGGTGCAGGGGACATGAGTGGAACATGGTTGGGGGCCTGCTGGCAGGTGCCCCACATGCTGGGGGGTGGGGGTGCAGGGACATGAGTGGGACATGGTTGGGGCCTGCTGGCAGGTGCCCCACAGTGCTGGGGTGGGTGCAAGGGGATATGAGTGGGGGCCTGCTGGGGGTGGGGTGCAAGGAGACATGAGTGGGACATGGTTGGGGGCCTGCTGGCAGGTGCCCCACAGTGCTGGGGGTGGGGGTGCAGGGGACATGAGTGGGGCCTGCTGGGGGTGGGGGTGCAAGGGGACATGAGTGGGACATGGTTGGGGCCTGCTGGCAGGTGCCCCACAGTGCGGGGTGGGGGTGCAGGGGAAATGAGTGGGACATGGTTGGGGCCTGCTGGCAGGTGCCCCAGTGCTGGGGGGTGGGGGTGCAAGGGGACATGAGTGGGGCCTGCTGGGGGGTGGGGGTGCAAGGGACATGGTTGGGGCCTGCTGGCAGGTGCCCCACAGTGCTGGGGGTGGGGGTGCAGGGGGACATGAGTGGGGGCCTGCTGGGGGGTGAGGGTGCAAGGGGACATGAGTGGGGGCCTGCTGGGGGTGGGGGTGCAAGGGGACATGTGGCTTGGCTGGGGGCATGCCCATGGTGGATGTGCTGCCTGCGGGACATGACCTGGGGTGCAGGCTAGTCCCCTGTGGTGTGGGCTGCCTGCAGAGGCCGTGGAGGGGGTAGAGGGGAGACCTGGGAGGACCCACACTGGCAATTCACCTCTTCAACCTCCCGCACACCCACGTAATACACTGCCCCACTCGCACAGGCCCAATCGCGTGTAGAATTTCTCGCGCACCCCTGAAATCCACGTACCCAGGCCAATCGCGTGTAGAATTTCTCGCGCACCCCTGAAATACACGTACCCTGCTGAAATCGCGTGTAGAATTTCTCGCGCACCCCTGAAATCCACGTACCCAGGCCAATCGCGTGTAGAATTTCTCGCGCACCCCTGAAATACACGTACCCTGCTGAAATCGCGTGTAGAATTTCTCGCGCACCCCTGAAATACACGTACCCTGCTGAAATCGCGTGTAGAATTTCCCGCGCACCCCTGAAATACACGCACCCAGGCTATTCGCGTGTAGAATTTCTCGCACACCCCTGAAATACACGCGCCCAGGCTATTCGCGTGTGGAACTTCACGCGAACCCCTGAAATACACGTAGCACGCTCCCCCAGCCCGATCGCGTGAATCAGTTCACGCGAACCCCTGAAATACACGTAGCCCGCTCCCCCAGGCCCGATCGCGTGAATAAGTTCACGCGAACCCCTGAAATACACGTAGCCCGCTCCCCAGGCCGATCGCGTGAAAAAGTTCACGCGAACCCCTGAAATACACGTAGCCCGCTCCCAGGCCCGATCGCGTGAGTGACTTCACGTCGAACCCCTGGAATACACGTAGCCCGCTTGCCGTGCTGGTACAGGGTTAGCGCAGCCCTTTGTGCTGGATGGGGATTTTGATGGCTTTTCCCTGCGCGAGAAGGCGTTCTTGGGGCGTAACTGGCGCTGCTGCAAGGTCGCTGCGCCACTATGCGCCACGGCTGGTTTTGGTGGCTGGAATCCATGAATACGCTGTGCGCGGAAATGGGTTTTGGCGCACGCGGCTGGCGCAGGGATTCGCACGCGCACACTGTGCGCCAGCCGCGTGCGCCACTTGTGCGCCGAATTCTATGAATTGGCCCCAATATATCACTCTCCCACATGCACCTGTTCCCCCGCTCCATGTCCCAGCCAACTAGCCCCAAATGCTCCCCAGCAAGAAAAATGTTACGATGAGACTTCATCCCTTCCTCTCCTTCCATACATCATGTGCAAACCCCTAATTCCCCTGTATTTGTTTCAGTTTCTGCTTCCCCCTCTCTTTTGTAATTTTAATACTGTTAAAAAATAATAGCATTTTAAGTGTGTTCTTAGTAAATGCCTGTGTCTTATTTTTTATTTTTTTAAAAAGGCAGTTAGGGTGTCCATGGACAGCGAGGGTGTCCGTTATGTCCACAATTAACCAAAATGGGGGTGTCCTAAGGACACTTTACCTGTTCGTACTTTTCGTAATTAAAATGGAGGTGTCCTTAGAACACACAAGATGTCGGCCTGTCAGCATTCACCAAAATGGGGTGTTCTAAGGTCACAATATTGTGCATGTACTGCGATGCAGTACTCTGCAGGGGGAGAACCTTCAAAGTGCTTTCGAGACTGCGATCTCGAACATCAGAAAGTCTGCAACCTACCTCAATAAGGCCCACCCTACATCTTCCTCTCTACACCTGTCCTTTCTTATCCCTGTGGTTGGTGTCCCTTCCTTACCCTCCTTTCCCCTCCTTTCCTTGAGTGTCATGTTTAAAAATCCAAAACAAATAAAAAAAAAAACAAAGGCTCTTTTCAGAGCTGCATTTCACAGTTTAAAAATAGAAGTGACAAATAAATACAGCACTGCCCTGTGCATTTTTTAGAAGTCCACGGACAGTCCACAGACATGTATTTTATGGAGTACTACCATATCAGAACCATTGCACTTTTTTATAGAGGGAAGTGGTGGCTCTGAAAAGAGCCTTTTTGTGGTGTTTTCTTGTGTTTCAAAAACTTTAAATGGATTGCTTTAATGCCAAAAAAGATTGCAATGCATTTTTTATATTTTGCAGAAAAAATCTGATTGCCGGCATAAGTAAGATGTACTCCATCTCTGTGAAAAATGTGTCTGCTACAAAACATAATGTTTTCATTCTGAAAAGAGGACATACCAACATCTCTCAAAAAGGCACAAACAGACTTGTTAACATTGTGCCTTGCTTTCGCCATTTGTGGACCAAATGAAAAAGAACGCAACCACATTTGTTTCGGCGCAATACGGGAAGAAATTACTCTGGAGTTTGGATACATGTCCATGACTTTCCCAAGTCCTTCTTTCATTGTCAATTGCAAACCTGTCTGCTCTCCAAGTTTGTGTTTACACACATACCTACCAAAAAAAATGTTGGGGGTCATTACGAGATTGGAGGCGGCCATGGTGCTATTAGCACCATGGCCGCCTCCAAACCCGGGTCCGGTCTGGTGGAATGGGGACTTACCGGGACATTCCGACCTAGGCGGACCCGTAAGTCCCCATTCCAAATGCCATTCCCCATTTCCATTTGAGCCCCCATAGGGCTCAGTGGGAATGGGGAAGACGCTAATAACAGGCCCACAAATTGTGGGCCTGTTATTAGCTCCAAGGTCCCTTAACGGGTCCCGTACAAAACGGCTGGTCAGACCAGCTGTTCCTCGTGGGACCCACTAAGGGACCTTGGAATAGGGCGGTAAGGGTTTAACGGCACCGGTCTCCTTACCGGTGACCGTTAAACATTACTGCCCAACTCGTAATGACCCCCATTATTTCATATCATAAAATGGGAGAAATAACAGTATAATTATGAAAACAAAAAATAACAATGTCTACATTAACAAAAGTGCTATAAACACACATATTCACTAACTTCTTTCTTTTACAATTGCAGTGAAGACCACTCTCCTGAAAAGCAGCAGTGTCTGAAGTACGAACAAGGACTTAGAAGAAACCTACTCTTTCCGTACAAAACAGTAAGTACAATTCTAACATACTGTTCTAGCTGTTACTCAAATACACTAGCATTTTAGTACTCTAGAACAAACAAATGTGTTAACCCTTTTCCATTAGATGTAGTATTAGTGCTTCCCCTTACCAGTTCCATACTTTATATTGTCATCTGAACCCAGTATAGTAACACACAAATACAAAAATAGCCTTCCCAACTTGATGTAGCTGCCCATTGCACAATCACACACCTCCACTCCACAATCATCCTTACCATCATACTCAGACACTCATGCACAACAGACCCCAAAGAATGCCTGCCAAAAAGCAACTCTGTAGAAAAGAACGCAGAAGTAGAGCAAATCAAAATAAAAGTGTCCAGAATAAGCATCCATCTCTAGCAGATTTTGTACAAAAAGTTCAACCAAAACAGCTAATACAGTCATTAAGCAAAAGAAAACAAGCTTCTAGTACAGAAACATTCCCTCCTCTATCAAAATGTAAAACAAAACAGAAATTAATTAACAAGACTTCAGCTACCAATACTGCTAACGCTGCACCTATAAATCTTGATGTAATGGCAAGTAAGCCTACCAAAACAAAAACAATATTTTACAAAAAATGTTCCACCACAGAGTCCTTCAGAAAATTATAAAAACAGGAGAGAAATCATGAACAACCCTTAAAACCTACCGTAGAAAATTAATCCTAGAAGCGCTCATGGACTGTACAATCCTTCTTAAAGGAAGTAATTTATTTTTAGTTTTAAACAGAATGAAACCACTAACAAAACTAACTACTAAACTACAAAAAAGACTTCTCAATAAATGGAATATCACCAAAAATAGCTTCTTAAACATCTGTGGCGGTGAATGGAGTAACAACACAACTATAGAACCACATTTTAAGGAAGAAGCATATGAAGCATATAAACAAAAGCAAACAAACCCAATTGCCATACATAGCAGTGGACGAGGGTATGAAAAACTTGATAACTCCATTATGGAACAAAAAAATCTGCTCACAAAAATATCCCCAGAAAACTCAGTATCACCTCCCCATTCTACTGAACAAAACATCCAGTCTACAAATGGACGTGCACATCAATGTGTAACATTGCCAAAAAATCTTTCAAATCGTTACGCCAGTTCCTCAATCAGTATGTAAAAAGCAAAGACAAATTCAAAATTAAACTACTACAAAATATGGATGCCTGTCCAGTGCGCAAATACACAGGACTACAAGGACATTCATTAGCCTGCATTTCAGGACCTATTTGCAAAAGCACCTTCCATCATATGAAAATTATATGAACACATCATTCAACTATAAGAAATCTGGTCCAAAAACTCTACTATGCTAAAAGTCCTGCTTTAGCACTAGCCAATTTAAATAACAATCTTCTACATGGTACAGCTAAACAACTACTCGAAGAAATAGAGCATATCCAGAGAAAATATTTTGGAATTGAAAGCCACTTACAAAATGCAATAGATGTACAACAAACTAGAAACTACTGTACAAATAGCAACTTTCTATTAAACACATACAAAAAAGAAATACTAAAGTTTAAAAGTACCTCCGCTGAAGTACAAAACCATGTGTGTGTGTGTTGCCGCAGGACTTCTTATGAAAGTACCACAAAAACTGTAGACATAACGTACAAAATAGAAGACAATGAAGATTCCAAATGGTTCCAATTAGCTCTCTACCTTATAGCAGAAAACAAATATGACATTACTGACCCCTTAATAATTTGCAATTACTGCACTGCAAAACTTGACAACAACCAAACACCTTCACATGCTATCACAAATAACTTGGAATTATTCCCACTACCAAAACCACTGCAACAACTTAATGTATATGAGAGCATCATAATTCAAACAGTGCACCCATTTCAAGCAATAATACGCCTTCAACCAAAACAGCAAAATTACCTCCCTCTGAATTGGTGAAAGGCATTTGTGGCAAAGTAGTTTATTTACCATTAGATCTAAAAGAAAATGTGCACACTCTAGGAGTGCAACGTCCAATGCAGCAATCTTTAATTATCTTAGTAAATGGAGTACCTACAAAAGACAAAATTTGGCAACAACTCGTGGACTTACAAAGTTAGACAAGCCTTGCAATATCTAAAAGACAATAATGAATACTACAAAGAAATTAATATTGAAGAAAACTTGAGGAGAAACTGAATTAATTCAAGAGTCACAAGAAACTGGTCAATTTGAACTTCTAGATCCTGCTACAGATATCCAATATTTTAGACCATTATACAATTCATCCATTGCACTCTAATGACACCATAGATGATGCACTGGAAACGTACCAAATGCGACAAACCAAAGGATCACCAATCAGCATATGGGAAAAAGTATAGAAGCACATGCTTTTCCTCTACTCTTTCCTACTGGCAAAGGAGGAAGGTACGATGATAGACCTATTCAAATATCAGCATCAGAATACCGCTCATTACGAATGTATTCTGAAGATCCCAGATTTAGACAAAATGTGGAATACATATTCCACCTACTCTTTGAAAGTGAACTAGCAACTTTATGTTACGGAGTTGCACACACATTAAAATCAGGATACCCACTTTCAAAATATGTCAGCTACGCAATTATTACAAAAAGTGCAAGAAAAAGATGAGGTTTTACAATCAAGTATTACAAATCTTTTAGCAAAATGCGTGGTACAAAAGAGTACTGGTTTCAACGTCATGGAGATGTACGTTGTATGATCAGAAACCTTGGCCCACCCACTTGGTTTGTTACATTAAGTTGTGCAGAATATGCATGGGAAGATTTACATGATTTCCTACGCATATCAAACAAAAAAAAACAAACATAGATATACAAACACTGGAGAACTTTGCTCTCTAGATCCTGTTAATGTTTCAAGATATTTCCACCATCGCTTCATTGCTATGCTACACTTTATTTGTAATAAAACTGTTCCTCCCCTTGGAGAAGTGCAACACTTTTGAGAAAAGAATACCAAGCCAGAGGAGCACCACATATCCACATGCTTTATGGATTAAAGATGCTCCTAAATTTGGTCAAGGACAGTGATGCCACTGTTTTAGCAGTTTCATCCAAAAATATGACTTGTGAAATCCCTTCAAAACCACAAATAGTGATCTTCATGCACAATTTTACAATTTCAAAGACACAAATGTGGAAATATTGTCGTCGCAAATACAAAAACAAAGGGAAATACTACACCAAATGCGCGCTTTGTTTTCCTAGACAGTTACAAGAACAGGTCAAGTAAACAACTCATGTCTTCAGTAGACATAGTGTTAAAGGTAAATCACCTAAAACACATATTACATAAAAAGAACAGAAGAATCAAATATATCAATGATTACAATGCAATCATTGCCCATCTTATGGAATGCAAACATAGATGTGCAGTACATTGCAGACAATTCCACTGCAGTTGCACGATATGTTACAGCATACTTAACCAAAGCAGAAAAAACAGAGCTTCAAGACCTCTGGAATGACCTGTCATCAGACAAAACACTATCTCAGAAATTGTACAGCTTAGGCATAAAAATGCTCTCTCATAGAGAATGTGGCTGCTATGAAGCTGCTGATCGTTTAACTGGTACTGCATTGTATGGAAAATCTGAAAATATAGTATGGCTAAGTCTTGGTCCAGCTAAATCTAGAAAAAGAGTTCTAAAATCATATGAAGATATAGAAACAATAGCCAAACATGATCCCAACAGCCAAGACATTTGAAAAACAATTTACTACGACACATGACACTAAACAGGAGTACCATTTTTGGAAACCATGGGCCTCATTACACAGTAGGCGGTAAGGGATTACCGGCACCGGTAAGGGCACCGGTGCCTGTAATCCCTTACCGCCCTACTATGAGGTCCCTTAGCGGGTCCTTCCTTAATGCCGGTTTTACCAGGCGTTATGGAAGGACCCGCTAAGGGACTTCAGAGCTAATAACGGTACCACAAATTGCGGTACCATTATTAGCTCCTTCCCATTCCCATTGAGCCCTATGGGGCTCAAATGGAATGGGGAATGGTTCCCGTAATGGGATTTACTGGGTCCTCCAGGGTCGGAATGACCCGGCAAGTCCCTATTCCGGAACAGGACCCGGAATGCGGTAAGGGGGTAGACATGGCACTAATAGCACCATGGCTACCTCCAAACTCGGAATGAGGCCCCATGTGTCTCTACCACTTAGCCCAAAACTTTCACATACAAAAATAATATTAAACCATAGAAGAAAGGTAGATACAGAGTTGTAAATTGTGAAGGCAGCTTAGTGAAACTTACCAAACGCAGCTTAATTAATCATATCAAATTGTCATTAATAACTCCTCACATAAAGAACTGTATTACATATTCCTGCTACAACTTTTTAAACCATAGATAAAAGAAGAAGAGTTACTGGATACATATGACTCCTATGAAGACGCTTTCAAAGCAAATGAAAGCACTATAACAATGTTGCACAATGAACAGCAACACGAAGAAGAACTCCAGGCCCAACTACAAGTGGACACTCCCGACAGTAGTCAACCTTCTGTAACAGTAAGCCAAGAACCACTTGGACAGCCACTAATAGCAAATGAGGCAGAATTAGCCATGATAGAAGTAGAAAACACCATGTCTCAGTGTGAGCAAGCTACAAAGACTTTGCTACATGAAATCACAACTAACAATGAGCAGCATAGCATTTTCCAAGAAATAACAAAACAATTGAACATGGTGTGGAACATGAAAATAAAAACTGTACCTGCCAAGACTACAAACCTATACTGCTATACGTGCGTGGTGAAGCTGGTTCAGCAAAACATTCTTAATCAAATCATCAGCAAGTTCCTTCAACAATTGACAAACAACAAACTGTCAGCTGTTGTAACTGCCCCCACAGGTTTAGCTGCCTACAACATAGGTGGTGTCACTTTACACCGATTACTACTCCTCCAGTAGAACACCAAAACAGACTATTACAACTTTCTCAGAGAGCTGCAATGGAACTACGCAGAGTTTCAAACAAATGAAAATGCTGCTAATAGATGAGGTGAGCATGGTTCCCAACCAATGTTGGCTTTGATTCACCCTCAGATTACAAGAGGTCCTCAAAACAGACTATGAAGAGCTCCTTGGAGGAAAACAGTTATTGTTTTCAGAGATCTTCTTGACTTGAGACCAGTGAAAGCTGAACTTATTTTTAAAACCTTAGTGCTCAGAGCTCTGTGGAGGAAAATACATTATTGTTTTCAGAGGTCTTCTTGAATTAACACCAGTGAAAGCTTAACCTATTTTTAAAACCTTAGTGCACAGACTGTGCCGTAAAACTCTTGGCAGCATAGGAAATGTCAACTTTTGTCAACATTTCCAATTTATTTCCAATACAGAGAATTAACAGAAAACATGCACCAGTCTGCAGATCTCACATACGCCAACATTTTAAAAAGTATTAGAGTTGGTGGAAGAAGCACAATCAATATTACCAGGAACATCCATGCACTCTATGGCCATAACTCATGTGCTACTGATGTCATGGAACTATTAGCACACAAAAATGTCAATTGTATGTCCTTGATGCCAACTCTTGCAAGCTGTTCAAAATTCAATGAAACAATGTTGAAAAAGAAATGCAACCAATAATTGAAATTTGCTCCACAGATAAACTGGAAGTACATGGTATGACACTACCCATGTGTCAACAGCCACAACAAGACTAAATATCCAAGAAAACTCTATCTCTAACCCAGCTGGTTTGGAGAAAATAATAAAATTATCTTTAAACTGTAGAGTAATGCTTAAACGAAACCTTGGCATGGACCAAGGACTAGTTAATGGAGTACTTGGTACAGTTGTTGGCTTTCAAACATACCCACGTGACAACAACATTCAATTTGTCTATATTCTCTTTGACAATCTATCAGAAGTTAAAAGAATAGGATGCTTCCTTCTTTTCAAAGAAATGTATGTACGCAGAGAACAATTTTCACTAACTCTAGCATATGCAGTTACCATTCACAAATCACAACTCTTACCCTAGATAAAGCATTAATAGATATTGGTAGCACAGTCTGTAAAGGAGGCATGAGCTGTGTAGCACTATCACGCTTACCTACACTTGACAGGCTATTTCTAATCAACTTTGATGCACCTAAAGTAAATGCAGATATTCCTTGCAATCTAGAACTGCTGTAAATTGCTACGCAAATGTAGCAATAAATTCCTATTCCAATTTCCACCAATTATTGAGAACATTTACTTACACAGTACAGACCAATTGTGTTTGAAAATGTTAGTCCTTCATAGAAATGCAACCAACAATCCTGACAACACTTACAGTGTTCATGGAATAAGACAAGAATTGGACTACTGTGCTAGAATTGTCAAATTCACTATAAACTCACAAGAAGATACACAAGAAGTTCTAATGTACTTACTACAAGTACTTAAAAACAAAAGCATACCTATAAATCTTCCAGATTTCATACATGTGGAAACATACATGCACTCTTTGCAACCATGTGGCAAAGGAACAAGTCCCTAATGAATGCTTCATGTATGTATCCATACCTAACTGTGAATCCATTCCATTTCAGCAACTTGTACAACATGCAAATCATGGCAGATTATGTACTAGCTCCAATTCATATAATCGCTCCACCTTACACATTGTATTTGTAAGGTGGAGTGATGTACGTAATAGTAATGCTTTTAAGTTGCAATGCAGATGTACCAAAACAACTGTAAACTGACTGGATTCACACATGGTCAAGTATCACTTGGTAAGAAAACCTGCACAACAATAGATATAATCTACCATGCAGGAGCCACAACCAATGCAGGTCAGTACACTGCATATATAAAAAAGAATTGTGGATGGTTCAAATGTAATGATAGTACAATTACTCCAAAGCAGAGATTGTCAGCAAATCTTGTAAACGTTTACTTAATATTCTGAAAACCAAAATTTAATACATAATCTTTGTATGAACATAAGCAAAACTTCAACTTCAAAACTTTGCACAGTTAGAGTACGCCAACATGTATCTAACTGCCCCAAGATTCTGCAACAAGCAAACAGATGAATAAATACCACTAAAATGTAACAAGAAATATAAAGTGAGAATACGCCAACAGGTATCTAACTGTCCAGAAATTCTGCAACAAGCAAACAGATAAATAAATACCATTAATATCAAGCAAGAAATATACAGTTAGAATACGCCAACTGGTATCTAACTGCCCCATAAAATCTGCAACAAGCAAACAGATAAATAAATACCACTAAAATCAAATAGAAATATACAGTTAGAATACACCAACAGGTATCTAACTGCTCCAAACAATCTGTAACAACCCAACAGATAGATGAATAGCATAAAAGTAGAAATAAACAATTAGAATACGCCAACAGGTATCAATTGCCCAAAATCTGCAACAATCCAACAGATAGAAGATTAGCAAGAAACAAGAATAAAACAGTAAAACAATGAAAGAAATATATTGTACCAACAAGAAAGAAGTTTTTTTTAATCCAGCATGGATTTTCTTTCCACAGACCCAATGATTTAGAAAACAACACAGAAACTGAGCAAATTGCGTAGTACACTGGTTTGAACTATAGTACTTGTAAAGTACTAAATATGAGGGTAAAAAATACAGAAATGTCTATTATGCAATGCAATAACTCATTATGAACTACCTGCTCTAACATATAATCTTTTCTTTTATCACAGAGATCGAAAAAGTATGTCTGATCCAGTTACCCATGTCATGAAAAAACTGCATAAACCACACAAAACTTAACCAGTAAGTATAAAATAAATAGACTCACAAACACTGCAGTCCTTGTTACAAACTCTACAATCTTAACTGCATAGCCTAGCCAAAACTTCACATACAAACTCTACAAATGAAACAGTACACAAACTTTTGGGTTGTGGATATTTGATGGGTGTTTGATTCTATGGGTGTGTTATGCTGAAGTGGTTGTGGCCAGGGACTAAAGTCTTGGGTGCATGGCCTACGGCCTACGGCCTTCAGCCATGCACCGAAGACTCTAGGCCCTGGCCACAACCACTGTAGCATAACACACCTATACTACAAAACATTTTGACTGTGGTATGTGGGCTGCTTATAGGGGATATTAATTACAATCAATCCTCTCCTAACAATCCAAAACCAACATCATACTAAAGTAAAATAGCTAGTAGTTCATTTATTATATCCGTGGACAGCCGCAAAGTCCATGGACATGGCGAACACATCAGGGGCACCTGCCACCTAAACAAATACAGTATTTGACTCATCTCTTACTCCCCAACTCTCCCCAAGCACTTCTGCACACCAACACACTCCCCACAATTTCATTTTGCCTCTGTTCGCCACTGTGCTGTTAGCGGTTCCAAGATGGCGGGCGCATCGAAACAATGTGACGTACTCGACGCCTCACTCCAGCCAATCGTCAAACATGTTCCATGTCCACAGACATGACGCAAGTCGATTAGCCAATCGTCCGCCTGTCCACAGAGCGAACAGGGAAGCGTGTCCCCGGAGCGGACATAGATATCACTAATTTTTTTGCCTTACATTTTGGTCATTTAAAAAGAAAAACTACTGGACGGATTTATACCAAATTAACAAAAGCAAGCTTTCGGGACTAAGCTGCCGCTCCTGCCACAAATGTGGTGGTAATCCATCCAGAGGTTTGAGCTGTAGGCATGCACAAAGCTTTTTCCCATTATGTCGATGGGAAAAAATTCATTTTGGGACCCCCCCTATGACTTTGGCCCCCCTGGACCACACCTCACCAAAATTCAGTGTTGGCCATATACTTATTTTGCAAAGTTTGGTGAGGATTTGTCCACGGGGAGAGAAGTTATAAGCTGCCCAAAAAGTGCTCTTCCTATGGGATTAGCAATTTAACCATAACTTACACAGTCACTACCGCAGGCTGTTATAGTATATATATATATATATATATATGTATAATATATATATATATATATATATATATATATATATATATATATATATATATATATATATATAAATATATTTATCAGTGGGGAAAACATACGTTTTTTTGGATGTTAAGGTGAACATTTAACACAACTAAACCCCCAAATTCTGGCTCAGTGGTTTCAGGCAAAACCACCTTAACTTCGAGCCCCCTGTTGCTCAGGGTATGACCAGAATGATGACCTGAGATTACATCACAGATGGCATCTCTGGTGACATGACTAATTACACCTTATATGACATCACTGATGGAAGATTGAAAGGTTTTGTTAGAATGCATTGCTCATTTTAACGTCCCGACAACTAAAGTTTTTCATTGAATTTCAAGAGTTTTCTATACCACACATTTTTTTATGGGCCACTAAACATGGCATTCAGACGTAGCCAGTGGCCACCAGCTTTGGTCGTGTCCACTGTAGACGTCCCCCCGATATGTTTCTTTTGGCTGAAATAGGTGTCCACGGCCTTTCGGGACCCTGTATATTTTAAAACGCAAGTCATGGTTTTTATAGATGTGACACAAAGGAATCTATTATCCAGTGAAAGTACCCCCACACGTTACCTGACGCTGACGTCGGTAACACAGCCCCCCAATTCAAATTCACCACAGTCACCAGAGACCAGGTCCTTAACACCATAGCCACCCTGAAAGCATTTAACTGTAAAGGGGATAGTTTCCCGCCCGATTAGTCAAACTATGTGCCCCCACACTAGCACCCACCATTACCAACTTTATTAATGCCTCCTTCAACACTAACTCAGTCCCTGCCGACATCAAAGAAGCTTAGGTCACACCACTTCTTAAAAAACCCTCATTAGACCCAGACATAGCCACAAACTACTGACCCATTACCATGATCCCCTTCTTCTAAATAATCAACCCAATAGCCTACACCCAAATCCAAGAGTATCTGGAGACAAATCACCTACTTGAAAACAGAGAATCAGGTTTCTGACCAAAACACAGTCTAGATCTGTCCCTTTTAAATCTCAAAATCCAGATTTTCTCCCTAAGAGATTCCAGCAAATGATGCATTCTCCTTCTAATTTACCGATCCGATGCTTTTGATTTGGCCGACCATGACAAATTATGAACAGCACTATCAAAAAACTACAATTTCTCTCATCATGCCGCCCTCTGGGCCATGGGCAATAAGGCTGCTGATCCCTTCCCAGTACCCCTGTGGGTACCCCAAGGCTATTGCCCCTCACCCACTCTCTACAATGCAAATACTAAACTTCTGATTGCTGCTCTTGATGCCATGGGTGTTAGTTACACCATCTTCACAGACACACAGATCCTCATCCCTATCACAGGCAACCATGACCTAGACACCACTAACATCAAAAACATCTATGCCATCGTCCAAAACTGGGTGGCCATCAATAGCCTCTGCCTAAATGATGATAAAACTGAAATTCTCATCATAGGCCCCTCTTTCCTACTAAAAACCCTTCATTCTGACTACTCATCCATCACCATCAATGGTACTCCTGTTAAACTGTAATCGTATGATATCGCCTTGAGATGAATATCGGCCTAAGCCCAATCGCGTTGGACAGAAAATCACTTTTGAAATGTTCCGATTTCTATTCAACTTCGCCGCCACTTTAAGAATCATCTGCCATTTTGATTGTAACTCTTGCTTTCTGTCCTGAAATGGTGGACTGTGTTTTCAACTATAGCCGAGCCGAGCGTCCTTTGAATTGTGTCAACATTAGGCTGACCGAGAGCAGACTGTCTGTTCTATGCAAAGGACCCTTGTGACTCGTATGAACTGCAATACAAGTGTTGTCTGTGCTCACGAGCCTCATCCTCATCTAAACAATGGAACAATGTAGAGCAAACACAAACCATGTGCTTTGGTTGCAATATATTGTGTTCTTTCTTGAAACTAGGCTTACTATGAGCCGGAGACCCAATACTACCATTTTATCTTCATGGACAAGCAAACTTGTGAAATCTGTTAAATACTATTGTCATATTTGTCATATGATTGGGAACATGTATAAAACAGCCCATGTTAAGATGTCCAGCACTCTCACCCCTCACTGTGTCTGCTGGTACACACTTTGAGGTGGTGGGAGCCAGATAGCTCTCTGTTTTGCTTTGAATTCTGTACAGAAATAAAATTACTTGTACCTTTTGACTTGTGATTGGCGTATTTCATTTTGTGGTAGTAAGCCTCAATATTTCTTTGGTCTTTCACGCCCATCCCAGTTCTCAAACAGGTCAAAATACTGGGAGTTTACTTAGACACCAAAGTTACCGTGATCAAACATAGCAATGCCCTTTCCACTAATACAGCTTACAGAGCCAAATTTATCACTCTCAGCCACCAATTTCTCACCCCACAAAATTGCCTCATGCCAGCCTTAGCCCTAATACTTTCCAATTTTGATTACTGTAACAGTCTCCTACTAGGAACTACAAGTACCAACACAGCCAAACTGCAATTGTTACAAAACAAAGCCCTAAGTGCAGCTGTGGATTAAAAAGAAATGATCAAATGACCCACATTAGGAGAGTAGTGCACTGGCTACCCATCCAAGCCAGAATCCTCAATAAGACACTGATCACTACACACAAATGCATTGCTAATGACGCACCAGCCTACCTCAACAATTGCGTCTCCCAAACAATCTCATCTATATCCCTCAGATCAGGCTGGAGAACTCACCTATTTGTCCCGAGATTCAAGAGTGCTAGGGAGAAAGAAGACAGCTTCCCAGTAGCCGCACCCAAAATCTGGAACTCCCTCTCCAAGCACATCAGAAATGAGCCCTCCTTCCAGCACTTTAAGAAACTTATGAAGACTTGGCTTTCAATAAGTGCTAACCCTTAGCCACCCCACTCACCATCATGACCTCTAAGCCTCCCAATGCATCTGCAATCTATAGTAAATAGCCGGCTGATAGAACTTACCAGTTCCCCTGCAAGCACTAACTTTGCTGTAAATGAACTACTGTGCCATTTTCTGCTGTTCTGCTTTTGAACGTTGTAACCAGATAAGCATTCCTTGTAAATGTGGACCAATCAGTGTCCGGCGCGATGTCCTGAGACATCATACACACCCACTGATTGGATGGTGAAAAATGAGCTGCGTCATATTTTTGGAAACGGTCGTCATGTTGGATCTGTGGACACTCACCAGTGTCCGCATATAGGGCGGTGAGATAAAAGTGTGGAAACACATTTGGGGTTATTTGGTGGCCGAAAGAGGAGCTGGAAAGTGTGTGGGAGTGGAATGAAGTGACATGGAGCTGTTTTTATAGATGAAACAAGGGTTTGCAGGTACTGCCGAGTCCTTGGACATCACCACTGACCACGTATAGCGCAGTTAGAAAAAAGTCTGGAAAACACTTTTGGGGTTATTTAGTGGCTGAAACAGGGTCTGGAAAGGGTGGGGGAGTGGTAATAAAGTTAAATGGAGCTTTTTTTGTAGGTAAAAAAAGGTGTGCCTGTGCTGATGAGTCCGCAGTCACTTTTAGTGACACGGACATCATTGGATTGCAGGGGGTTCAGGGCGAGTCTTGTTAATTGAAGATCTATTGTACTTACTTGTTACATGGTTTAATTATTCTATTGTGGTGGGTAGTTGTGGCCACTGGCAACGCATAGTATAGTAATTTGTGCATAGTAATTAGTTTAATAGCTTTAATTGCATACACTTTTAGATATAGATTTACTTTTGTGACCCTCAAAAACAGTATATTCTATGTACTATGTTAGGTACCACATCACTGTGTGCTACACTGTTGCTGTAATGACATGAAATAATCATTGGGTCATTGGCAAAAAAAATCCATATAGGATTAACAAAATCATCCGCTCTAGTTCGTGTGGCAGGGAGTTCCACAGTTTTGGGGGCCATCACAGGGAAACTTTTACCACCAATCTTGGAGGATTTGAATCTTGGTACCACCAGACGGTTTGTATTGACAGTTCTAGTGGGCCTGCTAGAGGTTTTTCGGGACAGTTTATTGATTAGGTAGCTAGGGGCAGCATTATGTAATGCTTTATGTGTCAGGGAAGCGATTTTTAGTTGTATTTTGTTATGGATAGATAGCCATTTATGTTGGCATCTGATTGCGGTCATGTGAGTTCTTTTATTGGTACCTAGTGTGTCTCTAAGGGCGTTATTTTATAAGATTTGTAGTTTTTGGATGCTGACTTTATTGGCATTACTGTAAAGAGCATTACAGTAGTCTAATCTGGATAAAATTAGAGCTCTGGCCAGTATGATGCAGCTATCATTAGAGAGGAACGGCTTGCCAGCTCTGATAAGCTTGCATGTGTAGGCAGTTGTAGACGCTAGGGAGTTCAGTTGTTTATTGAAGGACATGGTAGCATCTAGATAGAAACCTAGAGTTGTTTCTTTAGCAGTATTGTTGAGAGATATGCTATAGGTCCTGTATGTATTCATTTTCTTTTTAAAGGTTTTTATTTTTAGAGGTAAGGGGTACATAACTAGATGGGGGTGTACAGTACATGTAACCTGTTGCATTCCAGAATGCAAGGAATGTCAGCGTTGACTTTGTTTGCATGAAAGTTAACTAGGAATAGACCATTGAGTGTACGCAGTCGTGAACGTGCTACGTAACTTATACCTTCTTTATTGACTGTGCTGTCAAGGTCAATTAATGCGTGATTTAGGTTTAGACCTTGCAATTTGTGAATAGTGACATCATAAGCAAGATATAGAGAGAGTTATTCTCTGCGTTTGTATATGTCTTTGAAAAGAAGGAAACATGCTATTGTGCCACCTATTTTATTTTACTTCTGCAAATTTGTCAAAGTGGCTGTTGAAAAACTGAATGTTGTTGTAATGGGGAAATATTTGGAAGCAACTTGTACTACGTCAAGTTTATGTTTTACAATTTACTCTGCAGTTTAGACACAAGTTAATACTTTTCAAATCCGGCTGTGTTGGAGATACATTTTTCCAAGTTATTCAGTCGTGCTGTTGCTTTTTGACAAATAGGGAGTGTCATGCCGTGCACTTCTATTTTGTCTGTGGAGCTCATATGCTGTATGGTTTGCATTTTGTTTTTCAACATGTTATCATTGAATTTAATACAGCTTGCAAAGGTTGGCATTAAGGACATCCATTTTATATTTTGTTGAGTTAATTGTTCCATGACATTAGGAAGCAGATGTGTTTTGCCCATATTAGTTTAGTATTTAAGCTGGATTTTGCATCTTTAGTAAGCAGACCAGTTCTAATGCCTTTTAAAATGTTAACATAGGTGAGATATGTAGACTGACACAAGTTTTGAGTTAGTTCTCTGTAGTGAAAATGCTGCCAGAGATGTATATTTCCAATGCTACAGAGTGTGTTACAGGATTGTTTATGTCCTAATTTTTCAAAAATAGGTTGACCTTTTACTTGTGTTAACTGTAGGAGGTCTATGAACACAATAATGTGTTTTCCTCCGAATGGTTATTTGTAGTCAGTTTTTAGGACTTCTTGCAATCTGAGATAAATTAAAACCATCATGAGGTTGGAAACCATGCTTACTTCATCTATCAGGAGCCCTTTAATTTGTTTCAGAATTCTGTGTACTTCAGTACCAGCTTCTGCTAATAATTTGTAGTATTCTAATTTGTTTTGGTATTCTCTTAGGAGGAGTACTAGTCAGTGTAATGTTACACCTCCTATGTTGTAGACAGCTAAACATGTGGGGGATGTTACAACAGATGAGAGGCTGTTGTTTTTTAAGTCTTGTGTGCTGATTTTTTGATTAATAACGTTTTACCAGAACCAGCTTCACTAAATGCACACAGGAGCAGAGATGTATAAATGTTTACATCTGCAGGTTTTAGTTTCATGGTTAAAACCATGTCATTTTCTTCAGTGACTTGTAGATAAATGGTGAGTTGTTCATCATTTAGCTGTGATTTGAGCACTGACAAGTCTTCTTCAAATTGTTTAGATTACTACATGGTACTTTCTTCCTCAGCCATGGTTATTTCTGCTTCATTTTAATGTGTGGTTCTACAAGTGGTTCTTGGCTTCCTGTAAGGGAACGTTGACTGCCCTCAGGAGTGTCTTTATCTAGTAGAGCTTCAATGGCTTCCTCTTGTTGGAGTTCATTGTCGAACATTTAATTGTACTGTTTGAAATTGAATTGTGTTATACTGCTTTCATTTGCTTTCAATACTCATTCAAATGAGTCATGGTCACCTAATAATTCTTCTTATTTTCTCCAAGGTTTAAGAAGTTGCAGTAGGGCCATTTAGTAAAGTTCTCTATGTTGCATAGATTTAAATGATAACTGTATATGATTAATTAGGATTAAGTTTCACTAGGTTTTCTTCACAAGTTGAGAGTGGATATTTGCCATTTGTCTCATCTGATTTGACAATGTTTTTGTAGGAGTAGTTTCGGGCTATGTCGTACAGGCACATGTTTTCCAAAGCAGTACTTCTTTTTGGGTAGTATGTGTCAATTACATTTTTTTTTTTAATGTCCTGTCTTTTGGGATCATTTGTGGCTATTGTTTCTGTCTCATGGATGGGTTTTAGTACTCTTTTTTTGATGAAGCTGAACCAAGGTTTAGATAGACAATGTGATTTGCCTCATATGGCTGTACCTGTTCAACAGTCTGTAGCTTCGTAGCACCCACATTCTCTATGGGAGAGAACTTGTATACTGAAGCTGTACATTTTTTGTGACAATGTTTTGTCAGATGATACGACATACGAGATGTCTTTTAGCTCTGTTTTGTCAGCTTTGGTGAGCTAGACCGTGATATAACTTGCAACTGCAGTGGAATTATCTGCAATGTATTGTATGTCTATATTTGCAATCCACAAGAGGGAAATGATTGCATTGTAATCATTGATGTACTTGGTTGCTTCAACCCTTTTAATGTATGTGTTTTAGGGGATTTGCCTTTTAAACCGTGTCTAACAGAAGACATCAAGCTATTTACATGTCAATTTTTGCAAACTGGTGTAGGAAAGCCAAAGCAATATTTGATCTAGTATTTGCCTTTGTTTTTATACCCAAGTCAGCAGTATTTGCCAAACTTATGTTTTTGAAAGCATATGATTTTTGTAGGTAGGTCACTATATGTAGTTTCTGAAGGGATGTTGCAGGTAATGTATTTTTCAGTAAAATGTCAAACAGTGACATCACTATCATGGCCAAATTTGGGAGCATCGTTTATCCACGAAAGCATGTGGATGTGTGGTGCTCCTCTGGATTGATTTTCTTTTTCTACAAACAATGTCTTCCACTACGCCAAGTGGATGGGTAGTTTTATTGCAGATAAAGTGCAGCATGGCAATGAAGCAATGTGAAAGCAGATTAATGCATTAACAGGGGAAAGAGAGCTTAGTTCTCCTGGTGTTTTTATACCTATTCCATCTTTATTTTGGTTTGCAGTGCATAAGAAGTCGTGCAAATTATCTCATGCGTATTCTGCACAACTTAAAGTAACAAACCATGTAACGCTCACCTGGTATCCATGGGGACGCCACTCAGCCTTGGTGGACCTTGGCTCCCCCTCGGACCTCTTCCCTTGGTAATGCTTCAGAGAGTTGGGCCTGCAATACAGGAGTGCTGGGTTCAAATTTAACTGTTCCTTGCTGCTTAACCCTTCCACCTCCCTTGAAAACCAGGCCTTCCCTCAGACCTGTCCTCACCTTGATTTTTTGTATGATGCGCTCTCCATCCTGCTTCTCAATGCAGGGGCGCGTAGATGGAGCGGGCGTGTTGCAACCGAGTTACTTCACTGGTGCGAGCCCTGTGCGAGTCCAGTCCTGCTGTGACTCCAACTTTGTAAGGTAGGTTGCTTCTTCACAGTTTTGATATTTCAGTCTCTCTTCTTTCTTTCTTCCTCCTTATTAATTTGCTAATGTCTCTGTTTTCTTTCCTCTAGATGTGGAAAGTGATGTTGACGTTGCCATGCGGATCGGTGTGGAGCATGAATTGGTGAGCGAATGGGCATTGTGTGGCGTTATTCCTAAAGTAATGTGTGGTGAGTGCATTAATTTGCCTTTCTTGTGCTAACCTGTGTCTCTTGTCTTGCTTGCAGGTCGCTGTGATGTTACAGAAAGGATGCCGACCACAAGACGTTTGAATTAGGTAAGAGTCTTGTACTTCCTTAACAAGAATGGTTAGGTGCTCACTAACGCTGTTCTTCCTCTCTCTCCTTTCCAGGTTGCAGTGCTCTGGAGGAGGATGTGGTGCCTGGATGCTGGTGTTCCGGAGAGGGATGCGGCACCTAGATGCTGGTGTTCTCTGGACGGGTAAGAGATGGACCAAAGACAGGCTGCTACTCACAGGTAAATGCTGTAGTAATGATGTTCTTGTTCTTTCAGGTTGCACGATGTCTGGAATCAGCAGGTAAGGAATTCAGGAGGCAGAGCCGGACATGGGGAGCATCACGCTGCTAACCGCAGAGTAACGTGAAGCGTGTTCCTCTGTTGGAGCGTGGCTTATATAGACCCAGGTATTCCAAGGGCTAATCACACCCAAGACACTAGACCACATGGCTCAGTTCTTGGAACTGAGCTATGTGGGAGCCTCCATGTTGGATCGAGCCCATTACAAAGTCCAGGCCCCCATATTACCCTCACATTAAGCATGAAGATTCTTTGTCAAGGCGGCAAGCCTTTGAGGCCATAATAGGTGTTGTGTCTTGACTTGTCATGTAGACAGAAGAGACCTCTGTCCACAAGCGTCGCACAGAGAGAATCCTGATCACTCTCTGTGCAAACCTTGAGGCCACAGGTGGGAGATGTACTTCCGGAACCACAAACCTCACGAGACCCCAAGCCACTGCAAAGAAAGCACCGGTTAAGTACCAAGCCAAAACAGCAGTCACAAACCAGACAGTAAGTATAAGTGGAACGGGCTTACCAGACAAGGGCCAAGGTGACACTGCTGACCCATTAGGAGTGGTTCCGGGACTCAGTAGGGCGGTGTTCCCCAATATGATATAAGAGCCCCTGAAGCCAGTTAGTGGTGTGTTGGCCGAGCCCACCTGATCGAAGGATCCAGATAAAGGTAACCGGAATGAATTGCCAAGGAAAAACCAAGAGAAGTCCAAAAAAACAGTCCGTGGTTCGTAACAAGAATTATCCAAGAAGCCAGAAGCAAGGAAGATCCAGGAGCAGTCCTTAATTCAATCCGTGGTCAAATGCCAGATAGATCCAAATGAGAGTATCCAAGGCGCTGAACAGTGTTGCAGCGAACAGCTGTGAAGCAATGAGTGTTCGGTTAAGGCTGTTTAAATACTGGCGCTACAGATGACCTCGTCGTCACGTGACTCGCAACCGCACCACATGAACGGGCTGCAGAAAAACGTGAACGGGAAGCTCCAGTCACGTGACGCAGAAGCGGAGTGCGGCATTGATCTCTCAGGCGCCAAGGAAAACGCCAGTGGGGCAGGCATAATCGCAGGTGTGTGTCATGCCGAAACACCCACATTGGCACAGGGGAAATTGGGGGGAGAGCATGTGAGTCCCAGAACTAGGCAAGGGGACAAGGCGGAATGGAAGGATGAGGACGGGCTTGGGCAACACAGGGACTGATAGGGGTGTGGTGTGACAATAGGAGACCCTAAGTTGGTTCCAAGGGGAAGACTGACTTGCCTATGAGGGTTGGGGGTAGGGATCATGACAACCATGTGGGCGGGCCAAGGTTCCTTAGCATACAATGTACATCAGAGCGACTTCAGAACCAGTATTCTTTCATACCATGCATGTTTGCCAAGATATTTGTGACACTTGACTGCAAATCTTCATCATTGTCTTTTATCTTTTGAAGTAGTTGGGTAGCGGACGTGTTTAGCAAGTTACAGCCTGATTTTAAAGTGTGTGCAACTCCATAACATAAAGTTGCTGGTTCACTTTCAAACAGGGGGTAGAAAATGTATTCAACATTGTGTCTGAATCTGGGGTCTTCAGAATACATTTGTAAAGAGCGATATTCTGATAATTTGTATGGATCTTTCATTATATCTACCTCCTTTTCCTAGGACAGAGTAGAGGATAAGAATTTGCTCCGACACTTTTTCCATATGCTCATTGGCGATCCTTTGGGGTAACACATTTGGTATGTTTCTAATGCATCTTCTATGGTGTCTTTGGAATGGAGTGGTTGAATTGTATACTGTTCTAAAATGTTGCCTGCCGTAACAGGATCTACACATCCATACTGCCCAGTTGGTGTTGAATCTTGAATAATTTGGTTGGTTTCTCTTAAGTTTTTCTCTATGTTTATATATTTGTAGTATTGATTGTTTTCTTTGAGATATCGTAGGACTTGTCTAACTTTGTTTAAGTCAACTGGTTGTTGCCAAATGTTTTTGTCTTTTGTTCATACATCATTAACTAGTACAATCAAAAATTGATTTATTGGCCGTCATACTTCTAGAGTTTCTACATTTTCTTTAATTTCTGTTGACAAATATACTACTTTGGCACCAAATGCCTTTTAGTTACTCAGATGGTTGCAATTTGGCCATTTTCAGTTTGAAGGTGTATTATAGCTTGAAATGTGTGTACTGTTTGCATTATAATGCTCTCATACAAGTTAAGTTGTTGGAAAACATTTTGGAAGTGGGATGATTTCTAAGCTGTTAGTGATAGCCTGTGATGGGATTTGATTATTGTCAAGCTTTGTAAACTATTGAGGGGTCCGTTATTTTGTATTTTTTTTTCTGTTGTTCTATATAAAGCAAAATTAAAACCATTGGGATACCTTATTGTCCTCTTTTTTGTAGGCTATATCTACTTTTTTGTACTCTTTTTATAAGAATTCTGCGACAACAAACATATACTTGGTCTGGTATTTCAGCAGATGTGTTTTGAAACGTAGATATTGCTTTTTTGTATGTGCTTGTAGGGAGTTTGGAGTTTGAGAGTCTTTCACTAATGTTTTCTGAAGTTACTGAATTGTGTCAACTTCAGTTCCAAAATATTTACTTTGGATGTGGTTTATTTCTCTAAGGAGTTCTTTGGCTGTTCCATGTAGG
The DNA here is from genome assembly GCA_002915635.3 of Ambystoma mexicanum. Taxonomy (NCBI): domain Eukaryota; kingdom Metazoa; phylum Chordata; class Amphibia; order Caudata; family Ambystomatidae; genus Ambystoma; species Ambystoma mexicanum. The sequence goes on along the minus strand of CM010936.2, from coordinate 312,202,458 downwards.
AGAATGTTATTTAAATGTTGCAGTTCTAGAGCAGGACTTTTTGCATAGTACAGCCTATTCATAAGATTTCATGTAGCAGAATGAGGTTTTGGTTACATTTTGATGTGTTATGGAATGTGCTTTTGCAAGGGTAGTGAATGTTCTCTCAGTCTAGTGTGGCTGTGCACTGGGCAGGAGTCTATGGTTTGTAAAGTGTTGATTCTACTTTTGTCTTTTAGTTTCACATAGTGATTGAGGAATTTTCGTAAAGATTTTAAGGAATATTGGTGTATGTTACATATTGAGATCTATGTCCATTTGTACTCCAGATAGGTTGTTTGGGTTAAAGGAACATTTGGTTGACAGTTTGGTGGGGAAGTGTGTTCTATAAGAGTTTATTTTGCCATAATGGTGTCTCCTACCATTTCATACCCTCGGCCATTACTGTCTATGGCAATTGGTTTTTTTTGTTCATGTTTATAAGCTTCTTCATTGAAATGTGATTCTGTGCTGCTTGATTGAATCCATTCACCTTCACAGAAATATGAAAATCTATCTATATTGACATTGTGCATGTTTAGAAATACTTTTTGTAATTCATTGATTAATTTAGTTAGTGGTTTCATTCTGTTTAATATCAATATAAACAATGTTATCTTTACTAGAAATGCACTGTCAATTAGAGCTCCAGGGATTAGTCTTCTACAGTAGTTTTCAAGGATAGATCTTGGTAGATATAGTGTTACTTTCGTTAGTAGGTCTGATTTTGTTTGTACATGTTTTTTACTTTTAGTTTTTGTAAGAGGGCCCTTACTTTTTTTAAGTGGAGGCTAGTTTGGTTTTGTTGAGTGAGGTTACTAGCTGTTTTCTATTATTGATTTATTTATATTGTTTTAGAGGTGGATGACAATGTGGCTCACTTTTATTTGTATCTGCTCTATTTTTCTTTGTTTTTACAGAGTTGCTTTTAGTAGGCATTTGTTGGTCTGTTGGAAAAAGAAAGTTTGGGTTTGAAAGTTGTGGAATGTATATGCATGTATTGTGCATGGGTGTGTGTGGTGTGATTGTAGAGATGAATAGAGTGCTGTGTGATTGTGTAGTGGGATGATAGGTGTGGTTGGGAAGGTTTAGTAATAGTCTGTGAGGTTGTGATGGGCTTGGGTTAGTGAGTAAGGGAGTGGTGGTGTGATTGAATAAGTAGGACATTATGATGTTTTGAGGAAAACAGTGGTTGTTATAATGGTGTTGTTTAGATGGGAATAGAAAGAGTGTGAATGTTGCAATATAATGAGTAAGTGTGAAATAAATGTTGTTGTTGAAAAGAATACTCAGGCTAATATATAGTGAAAGTACATTGTTACAATTAGAAAGATATACATCTATATTAATGTACTTACTTTGTAGGATGTGAAGAGTGTTCTTTTTTGGTAGCTGTCTTTGGCAATCTCTTCTTTCCTGTAATTGTAAAAGAAAGTTAGTGGGTATATGTGGTAATGGTGAAGTACTTTAGTAAGCAAGGTTGTTATTTATGAAGGTAGGAGTTGTTGGGGAAAAAGAGTTATGAAGTTGTGTTATGGGTGGTGTACTAAAGTGTGTTAACTATGTTGTTAGAACAATTGGAGTATGAACAGTTCTGTTTGGCACATTAGAAGGAACATGGCCATCATGGGTGTGAGAAAAGGTGCACATCTATGTTTTTTTGTGCTAATGATTTTAATAAAAAGAAGTGCTGTGTTTGTGGGGTAATGTATTTGTATTGTGTTGCAATGTTTTTAAAGAGTAGGATAACTATGGCCTAGTGGTAATACAATGGTGGATTGTTGTTGCAGCAGTGTTTGGTGTCTTATAATAGAGGTTGGGAAAGAAGAGTACTTTATATGTAAGGTGAAGTGTTGTATATAGATACCTTTGTGGTATACAGATATGTGTGAGCAGGTGGAGAATGGTGGCAGAGTAATGATGTAGTGAGTGAGGTTGGAAAGTGTGACATTTATCTGCAAAGAAAAATTGAATATTCTGACCGTTTAAAAATATTTCTTTTTAGGAGCATTTTCATGAAAGTTTAAAAATGCATATGTGTCTTTATAGCAGCACTGTATAAATCTTTTTTGTAAAAGAAGAGAAAAGCAGATGGAAAAGATGTGTAGAACAGTTTTAAGTGGCAATTGGTGTGTGGAAGTTTAAAATGTTGGCAATACATGCGTACATGCCAACATGATCTATTGCAATATGTAGGTGCATATCAAGTCTTGTTTTTTGTGTTTGCATTCTTGGAGTTGTAGTTGCACTTTTTGGAATAGGAAAAGTTGGACTACAAGTGCCAGAATGCAAAGAAAAAAAGTAGCACTGGATAAGCACCTACAGATTGGAACGTGCCATGTTAGAAAGTATGCATGTACTGCCAAGATATTAAACTGTCCACACACTAAGTGGCTCTTAAAAATCTTGTACAAATGTTTTACATCTGCTTTTTCTTTCTTTTACAAAGAAGTTACAAACAGTGCTGCTATAAATGCATATTTGCATTTATTAACTTTAATGAAAATGCTCATAAAAAGAAATATTTTTAAACACACATCATTTTCCATTTTTCATTCCATATAAATGTTCCACTTTCGAATCTTCCAGTCCAGTCCTCTTTTTTGGGGACGTGTAGTCAGAGTTGTGCAATGGGAGAAGTGGTATTACAAGTCACAGAATGTAATGGAAAAAAGACTTGATAAGCACCTATAGATTGAAATGGGTCATGTTGGCCAGTATGCATCTACTGCTAACATATTATAAACTTCGACACACCAAGTGCCATTTTGAAATGTTGAGCACATCTTTTGAATCTGTTTTCCTTTCTATTAGAAAAAAAAGTTACACACAGTGCTGATATAAATGCACAAATGCAAAAACATTTTTAAACACACAGCATTGTAAGTAACTGCCACTTGATGTGAGCAAGTGCTGAATGCTGCAATTCATGGCATTTGCTATAGAGTACAAAAAGAGAATATGCTTATTGAGAAGCTTATTACAGGGTAAGTGGCAGGAACCCTGTATTTGTACATTTGTAAAAGAGCTGAAAAAATACTTAACAAAATATAAGCATACCTGTATGATGTCTTGGTAGATACAGATGTTGTTGAATCTGCAAATAGAAATCTTGTAGAGTTGTATAGTCGTTGTTGATGCATGAGGCAGTGACTAACATCTGAAGTGTTGAACTGAGAGCACAGGTTGTTAGGACAGCTTTTCTGGAGTCCAACTAAGGGTTTAATAAAACACTTCAACAGAGACCGCACAAGACTCCACTCTTAGTATAAGGTTGGACCACCTGGGTTCATGGTAGTGTAGACAGAGGAGCCAGGCTTATTTTAGAAGGGAAAGAGGGCTGTAGAAACCGTACAATTAAATTGTAATATACATATGGTCCAACGAAACACTGAAATACTATGTATTGTACAAATAAATGGTTTATTTAAATACAAGTAGGCCCAGATAATTCTTGGGTCGGGGAGAGTAAGTGCTATCACATTATATATAATCACAATTATAAAAACACAACAATATGCTTTAAGGTGCAAAGACCAAAGCATATAACCTTATTTGGAACACCTAAAAGTAGTTATAGGGAAGTCAAAACCAATGGTTACTTTTGGATTACATCCAGTAATACAAGGGTAGTAGACTCTAACAGTTGTACCATGACGTTCATCAAGAAACCACATAGTAAGTCAACTGGACAATATACTTTTCAGAATAGTGGAAAACATATTCCAGGAACAGTATAAAACTATAACTCTGATTAAGGATAACACAGTTCTTCTAGGGCTGTTAGACCTTGGGGTGTAATATTCAATTACAGTTGCTTTTCAGTTCACAGATTAAGGGAAGCAATAACTCTAACTTATTTTAAGATAACACAGTTATACTCAAGGTAAGTAAACCCTATATACCTTGTAAGGAGCTGCCAACAACCTAAAAGGTAAGTATGACCTAGGCAGTCTTATTCTGGACAGGCTAACAGTAACTCAGGGGAAGCAAGACCCAATTTGGGACACTCATACAATTATCCTAACAGGAATAATAAAGTGAAACTTGCAGAATTACTTTTGTGAAGAGGGGAACTCAATTCACAGGTAAGTAAGTTAATCTTCAATCAACATGACAAGACAGTTTCTAAGGAAAGTAAGACTTTCTTTAAGGAGGCACACAGCTTATTCAAGGTAAGTACATCCTATCAATACATTTCAGAATGGCAGAACATATCTAAGGTAAGGAATAACTTTTTGAAATATTCACTCTGATAGTTTTAAGTTACCAACTGACTCATTCACAAGTAAGTACACTTTTCAACGCTTGCTTTACTTTTCAAGGCAGACCCCTTAAAGTATCCATCCCTTCCCAATTCTCGTACATGAGTTTTCTCAGAGGCAGAAGAGGGACCCTGGTGGTCTAAAAGCCAGCTGTACGCAGGGTGAGATAGGGCTCAGTTGTAGGCAACATTCAGGGTTCCAGAGGAAGACTGTTCAAACAAGTACATATTCTACTTTAGAGTTAGTTGAGGGTCCAGGGACTTCAGAGAAGACACCTGAGGAAGTTTCCAGCAGTGGGTCTGAGTGAATTGGATGAGAGACCACCTAATAACAGAAAACACCCCAAAACTACACAGGAATCAAAAGAGTCTTAAGGCAACTAAATACCCAAACCAGTACAGTACCTCAGCACAGAAGAAGAGTATTTTGCAGCAGGAGGACTTAAAGATCAGCCGCTAAAAACCTGGTCATTGAATTCCTTCATTAACAAGACATAAGACAGGTAACTGGAGGTCTTTTGCAGCAAGGATCACTGAGAAAGCTCTAGGTAAGGTTTACCTCATGGCTCTTTGCAGCTCTGTGGATCTGGCACCTTTTTCATTAGCGCAGAAGAAGACAGAATGTCACTGGTCAGATTCTCATTGTTTGCAAGGTCCAGCACTCTGGTGCGGGGAACTTTCTGAATCAATTCATGTTTCTGGAGGTCCAGCAGGATACCAACACAGTTTAAGTGAGATTTGTAATTCGGAAGACTGTGCACCACACAAACGTTTGAGGACCAAGGGTATTAGAGTATTTCATCCCCACAAGGTTGCAGAACAGGATAAGATGGCTCAAAATGCAGATCGTCTCGAGTTTAGTGGGTCTCACCAGGCTCCGGGTTGGGGTTGTCATTTTCAGAGCCCCCAGGTCAATTGGAAGGAAGGGTAACAGCAGGCTCTCCAGTCGCTGGAAATAGTCTCAGCTGCAGTTTCTTCACCATCCTCTTTGGATTTGGTTCCAGTGGTCGAATATCTCTTCAGCTTCCAGGATCTGACTTCTATGCAGGAACCTAGGCAATCAAACAGTCTTGCAACATTCATACTTGGGGAGGTTGGCAATCCTTTCAGGACAGCCAACATCCCAGTTTGAACTGTATTCTCACACTCAGGCTAGAAGACAAAGAACTACTGAGTTGTGGACTCTTCCCTTGCTTCCTAACTTCACAGACACTCTGGAGCCTTGGCAGGGAATCCACAGGACTCCCGCCGAAGATCAAAATCGCACAATGGAATTTCCCACCCTTGAGCTCAGGTGAAGGAACAAGAAAGGACAAGAAGCGCTGATTTTTTTTTGTATGCATTTAGTCTCAGAACTTTACACATAAATTAATCAATACATACATACATTCATTCTAAATTGTTCAAATCAAGTCTGTAATTACTTGAACATGCATAGCTAAAAGACAATCACAAACAGAATCATAAAATACAGCACACTAGAAGCTCACTAAAATAAAAGCTTTAAACATGTTGTAATAAAACATCATCATACATTTTTTATCCATAACATCTTGAAAAAGATTCCATTCTAACATATTTCTTAATATGAAGCCATATTTGATACATAGCAATGTATACTGAAACAGAATTTGTTTTAAGACAGTGGGCCTCATTACAAGTTTGCCGGTCCAGAAACAAAGGTGCCAGTAAGCACTACAAGTCTGCCTGCCGGGGCCACTGTGCCCGACAGGTCTGACCCTGCCAGGTGCAGCCTTCATAGGAGGCAGACATTTCATGGGAGCACCGTTAGCCACAGTGTGGGTAATTCATTGTCCCCACCCCCATAGAGTCCCATAGGACTTGATGGGAATGTGGACTTACAAATATACCAGAGCCTGGATTCCCGGCCGTCGGACTCGGAATGAGCCGGTGGCACCAGAAGGTCAGGCAACAGTAAATTAGTCCATCGGCAACCCACCGGTAGCACTGACAGGGCTACAGACGGACTCAGAATGAGGCCCAGATGGCCAAAATTCCTGGTCTAAGATTGCTTCATATCTATGGAGCAAGTGCCCTAAGTGAATCATATACAGCGGGCCCAATTTTTGACATTCTGTAAAAATGTGCTTCACAGTTTCTTTGTTCCCAGGAATCGTACAGATACTGCAATATCTGTGGTCCTCTTGCAGCTTCAACCGGGCACCCGTAGTGGCAAGCACCGGCAGATGATTAGTACAAATCAATATCCTGAGCCTTCGAACTTCGGGTTCAGGCCAGAGCAACAAATAGGGCTGAGGCCTCATAAATGTATGTAAATACTCTCTTCAGGACCTTTTATTGTGTCTCACTGTGAAAATCAGGGTACCAGTTCACAGTAAGGAACACCATTTTTATCAGTTGTAGATATTTATCATCTTTCTGTGTCCCCAGAGGACTATATGAGACCATACAATCCAACAGATTATCTTTGCTAATAGTTTGGGTTCGAAGAAACAACTCACCCCTACATCTTAGCGTCATTGCCGTCATAGATAGGAGTCCCAGCTCTAGGCGCAAGTGCTCCATCGGCGTGGACTTTGGCAAATTCAACATGTTATGCCAAAAGAACCCTTCAATGTGGTTAAGCCATTCCAGTTTTCCATTTGCAGGGCTTCTAGGCCATACAATATGGATGCACAGAACCACTGTGTATACAACAGTAAGATCCCACCAATAGAGAAACCTGCCCTTTCTCCCGCAAATCAGTTAATCAGAAAGGTTAGTTGTCTTGTCTTTGTGATTTTAGATTTTGTTATATTTTCAGGCTCATCAATTGAATTAGCTCATGGCCTAGGTATGTATATTAGGAAGTGTACTGGAATTGTCCTAGCAGGGTTTCCATGACTGCCCTATTGATTTTTTTGGTGGAGAAAAGCATTACCTTGGTTTTCTCGAAGTTAATAACCAACTAATTTTCCTTACCATATAAGGCTAGCTCTCCAGGTAATCCCTTAATTCCGGCCACTGTGTGACTGAAAGGTATGAGGTCATCAGCATACATAATTGCAGTAATTCTGTCCAGATCAATCCTGGGTGACCATCTAGCACCCACCTCTAAGCAGCAAATCAAATCCCTTAGATATAATTTGAAAAGAAGTGGGGCCATCATACATTCCTGTTCACCCCTCTGTTTATACTGATTTCTCCTGATAGGTGGTTTCCATGTCCTAGCCTTATCCTAGCAGTAGTATTTGTATGGAGGGACTTAAGTATCGGTAGGAGCCACAAAGCACAGCCCAATTCAGACACTTTTACCCAGAGGCGGTCTCTATTAACCAAATCAAATGCTGATTTAAAATCCAAGAAGGAGATATACAATGATGGACTGCATTTTCTCTTTGCATTAATGATCAATCTATCCAAGACTCAAATATTAAAGTTCATACTGGTTCCTGAACGGAAGCCTGTTTGTAACAGATGTAGTAATTAATTTTCATCCACCCATGTTTGCAAATGTTTCAGGACACAAGTGGCAAACACCTTTCCTGTAACATCGAGTAATGATAATAAACTGTAGTTTTCAGGCAGTGAACGGTTCCCAGCCTTATAAATAGGCACCAGTATGGATTGAGTGCAGATTGTGTTATCTCCCCTGCTGACATGTCTTGGAAATCAGTATGCATAAAAATGCATAAAAATGTCACCCAATTTCCTGGGTCGGCCTTTAATACAGCCATAGGCAAGCCATTCAGTCCAGTGTTGCTTGAATTCTTTGCCCTTCCTATAATGTCAATTATATACTCCCTGTTAAAATACAATGGCCATGGTTGCTTCTCAACCGTCGCGGTTCCCCCTGCTTGTCCTTGTCTAAACATCTTTGCTTCAATAAACTCCTGCCAAATTTGGTCAGGAATTGGGTTTATTATTTTGTTCGGGTCCTTAGCCAGGGAGAAAGTGAGCCACATTGTTTTGGGGTTTCGGCTCAGCATTACCTTTAATAGCTGCTGCGATCTATTTGGTAGGCCTTCTCCGTTACTCTTTTTGTGCCAATTTCGATTCAAGTTCTTGTTCTTTTTAATATTAACTAATGCACTTTGAACAGAATGCAAACATCGCTTCATTAGTCGCACCTCTGTGCGTAAATTGCGCTTAGCCAGCTGTACTTCCATATCAAATGGCATTGCCTTTTTATTCTCCAACAAGGTTTGAGGCCTTCCCTTTAAAACCCCCATCCTACTTGTTGTTTCAAGAATCCATATTTCAATATCTTCTGTGGTGGTCTTAACAAGGTAATTTAGACCATCGACTAAAATACCAGCAAGCTCCTTACAAGCCTTCATGATTTTACCTGCCGACCAGTGAATACTTTTACGTCCCTGGTTTACCTTCAGCTCCCCCGGTCCCATTTCCCTGCGCACCCCCCCCCCTTTCCTTTTAGATGGAGTTCCAAAATACTGTGCTCACTGTACCCGGTTGAAACAACACTCATTGATGACACACATCTTATAAGGGGGCCATTCCAGCAAAAAACTCCAGGGTTCCATGTTTCTTACCCACATTCCAAGTCAGCTTACCAGGGATGTCATTAGGTAGGTGGCCATTCAGGGGTGTGAGTTCCCACTCTGTAAAGAAGTAGAGCCACTCACGTCTCTTTGTATTAGATACCTTCAGCATCCAATTATTTTTGTTCATTATGTGGGGGAAATTCACCCTAGAAACAGATTCACCAAATCTTGCATTCAGGTCACCTCCCAAAAGGATAATGTGAGAATCCAAATAGTCCACCCAAGCAGATATAAGGTTGTCTATGTGCTCAAAGATAGAATCTGTTGTGTCCATCCCCGGGGGGTTGTAAGTGCATACAATCAACACTCTTTTAAGAATACCCCTCTGCAATAAACCCACTTCCACCACCAGGACGTTTTCCCCTATGTCCATCGGCTTAATAAGTGTGGAGGAGATGTCTTGTCTGACCCCTATTAATAAACTATCAAATGGGCGTCATATCGGCCCCTTCTTTGCCAGGGCCTAATAAATGACAAATTTATCCATATAAAAATGGTAACATAGCTATGTTTCCTGTAACAGAAAAATGTTAGAGTTCGCGAGGAGGTCCAATGATCCGCTGTCTGTGAGAAAATGGGAATAACTGTGCGAATTCCACAAAATTATATTAATTCTATCGGGGGATAGCAGGGGACCTGGTATGACACTCTTTAGCCATGTCCATCCCTGAATATTATCAAATCTTGGGCCTGCACATTCTTTTGATGGCAATACTGATGGTTGTTCATCCTTTTAGAACACATTTGACATTGATCACAAACTTTAGGACTGTCCTTCAGCGCCGGAAGAGCGTCTAACTTATATCCAAGAAATTCCAATGAGTCTGATTGGGCCCGTATCAAAGATGCAGCAGACGGTAGAGAATAGTGGACTTTAGTCATGTCATAGTTCGGACCCAAAGGTTGCACAAAATCAATGTTGTTAGAATTAAGGATACGGACGGTAGAGACCTTCACAAATAACTTCAACAAACCGGGCAGTTGATTACTTCCTGCTTAGCTGTAGACAGCACCTGAGTAATGGTTACTATCCCACTGTCTAAAACCGTGTTAGAAGGCAAAGAAGTTAATCGGGTTGTATCTCGTGCTTGCGCATTTGTAGGCAGATTTATATGATCTGATGCAATACCACTTGGAGTGATCAATGCTTGTCGCTCATTTATAGTGCAGGTCAGTACTTCCTCAGTTGGCAGGGAAGCTTGACTGGTGTTATTATCTTTCAACAGCCAACTGGTTAAAGTTCCCACACTTTGTTGAAGACATTTTTTCTGACGCATTTCCTTCTTCTTGGCTTTCTTCGACTGGGAAGGGACCTCGGCCGCAGAGACAATTGTCGAATTTAAAGGTTGAGTATCTAAACATAGTGGTCGGGCAGGTGGTTTATTATTCACCCTTAGACATAACAATTGGCACTTTTTTAAACGCCTTTCCTTATGAGTGGGGTAATTTAAGGGAGATAGGGTGCCATCTGCTGGACCATTGGTAATACGCACTTCCTGAGATTCAATCATTATTGGTTCTGTCTCCACTGTGCCACTGCCCCACTTCGCAGGTGTGTTTCTTTTATTGTTGTATTCATGGTTTACAAAAAACCTTGCATAACATAAAAGGAATGCAGAAGCTAAAACATTGTCACTTGTAACACTATTAAAACAAAGAAAAATTAAATTCAAAATACAAATTACAAATTTCAAATGCATACACAACCTAACATCACACATTGAGTTTTCCGTATCCAATTCAGTAGTGAGAAAAAAATGCTTAAAACCAAAACCAAAGAAATAATGGTGCCCCACATACATCTACACCAGAAGAGATTCATAGACCCTTCCATGTTGTTAGCAACCTTATCCTTGAAACACATTAGCCGGTTGTTGTCAAAGTAAGAACATGTGGTGAATAAATGTCTCAAAGTTTCACTTGAGTCCTTGACCCCACAAAATACTCAGGAGAATCATCAGTAGACAACAATGACGAGTCCTTCCAGTGCTTAATCCTTTCATAGGTGGGGGAACTGATTAAGCCTAAAACGCATATACATCAAGCGAATGGTGGCACAGGGAAAACGTTGAAGATATAAGGGTATGTATTCTCTCACATGGAAAAAAATGAGAATATTCCACATAAGTAGAGTATGAGGCAATACAGTTCACAGTCCCCACCCAGTCGCCCGTATAAAAGTTCCTCTTAACAATTCCCAGATGCTGCACAAGATCTATCTCTGTAACCCCGATAGAAACCAATACAGACTGCATCCTTGATCTAAATTCTTGGATGGACGGCACAGATTCTGCCGACATAGCTGAATTGAGGATCTCATATAGAGAATGTTTCAGTGGTTCAATCAATTTTCTAAACGTTGAAAGCTATTTCCAAATATATCTGGCCTTCAAAGACACCAGGCAGAATGTGTGTCTTATAACCACATTCAGGATACCAATGGAAAGACCCAACACCTCCTTCCATAGCTTCCCTTGTATAATATTGAGCATGGGTTCCAACTCATGGGTAGCCAGATCAAGACCATACAAAATGAAAGGTTCACACTTGGCCAGATAATAAGGCCTCAGAGGGAGCAATGAGAATTTGCATACTCTTTGTTTCAGAAATTTAAGAAACTAGTTGTTTGTCTTATCAGAGAGAACACTTTTCCAAAATTCAATGCCAACCCTGTTAGTCAGGTTATAGCCAAGATACGTAACTGCCTTGATCTGATACACGCCATCCGGCCGCATAACCCAGGTACGAGTCTGCACCTTAATTCCCCTCGAAAATACCCAAACCTTTGATTTAGACAGGTTAGGCAGGAGATTATTATCCAGGGCATAGTTGAAAAATAACAGCATTTTCCTCCTAAGACCTCGCAGAGTTCTGTCAAGCAGGATGAAATCATCCGCAAAGGCCATCCATTCCAACCTAGTGTTACCCAATTTACCAGGCTCAATGGAGGGACCCTAAAACAGTTTCTCCACATCATACACATACAGATTGAAGAGTATGGGGGCCAGTGTACACCCCTGTTTCACCCTAATACATGAACATATCTCCTGCGATAGAGACCCTTCCTTGGTAAATCGTACATGTAAGGTAGTATGAGTATGTAATAACCCAAGGAGCTGAACTAACTTGTAAGGTATATTCATATCAAGCAATCTGAGCCAGAGCCTAGACCTAATGACCACATCAAAAGCACTAGACATATCCATGAATGCTAGGAACACTTCCCCCACCTGCGAATGATGAACATAATGTCTAAGATGGGCCAGGATCGTCGCATTAAGTGAGGTTCCCAATTCTTCCCTGAAACCCACCTGAAACTGGCTCAAAAAGTTGTTACATTTGACCACTCGATTTAGATCCCTCAGGAGTAGGAAGGAAAAGACTTTGCACATAGCATCTATCAATGCAATGGCCCTATAATTATTGGGGTCCAGGACATCCCCCTTTTTATGGGCAGGTATAATAATAGATTGTGCCAGGAGGCAGATATAACATGGGACTGAAATATAAGGACAAACATGGGCTTTAGTGGTTTAGCCCATATCTCAGGAGCCTCTTTAAGGACAAATGGAGGGATGCCATCAGGTCCCGGGGCACGGGACAGCTTGAGTTTACCTATGGCCCTGGAAATATCATCTATTACCCAGGTACACAGACCTTTGACAGGTTTGCCCAACTCCAAACCTCCAATGTCACTAAAATGTACAGGCAGGGCATATTTATTGGTGTTATATTCAGCCCATGCCTTAGCCTGTATAGGACAATCATTGGCCCCCTCAGTGGCCTCAAGAGACCTATTGATAGATTACCAGAATTTTCCATCCTTCCCCTTGCAGAGATGTTCCAGCATAGTCTGATGTCTCAAATGGTACGCATCCATTTTCATAGATTTGACATAGTTCTTATGTCTTTGGGAACATTTGGATTTGCAGGCCAAGTAATGAGTAGCAGTCTAAGACTGCTTTTTTAATGCAGACAGTTCCCTGCGATTTAATAGCTTAGATTGAAAAACTCTATCATCACCCAAATAACTACCAATCTTAGTATTAGCCAAAGGAGATTGGCGCCTGACTTTATAGGTACAAGCCAAGATGATATTAACTATAATGTCATCTTGGCTTGTACCGATAAAATAGGGCGCCAATCTCCTTTGGTTTATACTAAGATTGGTATACTATTGAGTCCTCAAAACCCTGTCTCATCATTCGCATAGACGAGGGGGTGCTCAGAGTCAACAAAGAGGCTGCCAATAGATGATTACATTTAAGAATGGTCTTTCTATTCCAGACAACTACTAAATCTGGTCTTAGTTGATAGATTGGGATAGGAATAGTCAAGGAGAAAAATAGCGGAGTATGGTCTCCCAATGTGATAAAAATATTCTTCTATTTCCTATAGTTGTTCCTAAGGCCATTAGCAATGTAAGAAAAATCAATACTAGAACTACTGTCCCCTCTATGCCAAGTATGTCTAGGAAATGAGTGGATGGGGAATGGTCGAGCAAGGACATATCCCAGTCCTCAAGAAAAATATCCCAGCATATCCCACGTTTGATATTAGGGAGCAGATTGGAAGGTGTGGACCCAGTGTCATTCCATAGGGCTCCCTCAGCACATTGTGAGTTAAAATCACCTCCTAAAATGATACATTTACCACAACCCATATCATACCAGGCATGGAAAATGTCACCTAGGCATTATTCAATGATCTCGACCAAAACCCTTAAAGGGTTCCAATAAAGATTCAACAGCAAGATGGGCTGTACACATGAGCCCAGGTTCAACTTAATTGCCAAGAGCCATTCATTATTACACATAATGTCCCATGTTAATTTCAAGTTGCAATCAATAGCTACCATGAGTCCCTCTCAAGGTCTCCCCCCTTCCACCCTAACTGCAGGGCAGGAGATAACATGAAAACCTTCTAGTACTGGGTTGACCAGAAGCATAGTTTCCTGAAACATTTAAATTTGAGGAGATCCGCTGGCGGACAGATTAGCCATGAATGTAAACAAATGTGCACCTCTACAGACATTCCATGAGATTACCTCAATCTCTGTGATGTCATGCATGCCCTAATCCCATCCTAATATTCTCCAGAGTCTTCAGGGCTGGCTGTATCCAAGACCAATCATGGGCATTGCCCAAGAGGTTAGTAATGAGTGACAAGGCACTGCTCGTATCTCGTAATGGATCAGGGATAAACATCACAGATACTTCTTTTGTAACAGGGACAGGTTCCTTGTAAGTAAGAAATGTTTTCACTTCAACAGTACTTTGCAATCCCACTAGCTCAAATCCCATGGACTCTAGGTTTTTCCTTTCTCCCCACAGCATATTTGCAACAATCTCCAAATGGTAATTGCTGAGCATACAATGATCATCAAGAATAGGCAATGAAATAGCATCAATATCGACCAAGGTTATAGATCTAGAGAGGGGAATCTTTCTAAAGATAGTCAGTAGATTGGACCTGTTTAACCTTGCCATTTTATCGTGATTTCGGTTACTCACCCAACCAACAATTTTACCATATGAGTGGATAGAACATTTCTCAGAAGGTACACTGACCCCTTGCTGCTCTCCGGAGCCCACGGTAGCCCTCCCGATAGGCAAACTAGTTTCTGCTATTTGGCTTTTACACAGGGGATTTTTGCTCCTGGGCAATTCAGTGTGACATCCCTCCTGCAACCCCAGAGATGGAGTTCCTCCTCCACTAGTCAAGCGAGCGGTGAACCAATAGAGACCTGCCGTGCGTCGTGCTGATGATTCTATCAAAGGCAGTGATTTTAGTCTTTTTAATCTGAGGCCGTTCAGGCATACTGTCCCCCTGACACCACACATTAGATCCCATAGATGTACTAGGACCCTCCATAATCACTTCTCTGCTGGGTCCTGACTCTTTTGATGGTATAACCTGAGGTTCCAACAGCTCCTTATAACTAATGCCATTCCTCCCTCGAGGTAATTCACTAGTACCATTAGTTTCAATCTGATCTTCTCGATCAGACATTTGCTGAAGAGCTTTTAAATTAAAATGTCTCCCTTTCAGGTCAGCCACAGGCATGTTTTTGTTTTTTTTAATCCTTTTTTTTACATGTTTTCCCCCTAGGAGGGGATCTCCCATGAAAATCTGTATTGTCACGATTGGTACTGGGTGGTAAAGATACATCAATCACCAATTCAACATCCTGCTGTGGAACCCGATCTGCATCAAACCCAGGGCCTCCACAAGAGCCGACGGACTATCAGGGGCATCAGCTGTCAGCCTCCCGTGAGTTAGTTCTGGGCAGCCTCGAAAATGACCTCCTGATCCCTCTTTGACCCCAGGGAGCAGCAAAAGAAACACACACCCCAAGAGGATAGTACTTCCAGAAGCATTGTCATCTTAGAATCAAGGTACAGTAATCTTTCATTCTAGTCACCTGGCATTACCTTATCCTGCCTTGAGTTGTTATTGGATGGAACCATCCCTTTAGCAAAGTCTTCTAAAAATGTCACGTGTACCAATAATTCATTAAAGCCTGTCTATTGACCCGCAAGTAAACCCCCCCCAGATTTTCCTGCGTGTCAGCTAAGGTCCGGAGCGCCAAATTCAAACTGTCATGCAAGTTTGATAGTAGGGGCAATATCAACCACATACCCCCAACATATTTGGTATGTTTTGTATTATCAACAGAGTTCAGAGGGTTGTAACCCTCCCTAGAGTCTGATACCCCGGTAGCAGTAGAAAGTCCGAAGAGCCCTTCCCTCATCACAGGAGCACATGGAGCGTCACTGCTTAAACCAAGGTTGGCTTACAATTCACCACCATGTTACATTGATCCCGCTTTTCTTGCATCCTCACAGGAGAAAGACGCTGGGCCAGCATACCCGTCCCATGCTCCATCTGTGTCCTAGGATTGGTTCCCCTTTTGTGACTCAGAAGGGCCAAACACCACTTATTCATGCAGTTTGAACTATATCAGTAGATGGACCAGAAGTCACACTCCCCTCTGACATACACCATTTTTCTCTAGTAGTAACAGATGTGTCAGAAATAGATGCCATGTCTAGGCTAATGATATTCGTAAAGCAATTTGCTTGTTGCATTAGCAGTTTGGTGGAATGAGTCCTCCAAACAAGAACTTTCCTGCGGCTGCTCCAAGGGAGTTGCTTTGTGGATAGCCCTTGTTTTATCTGTTAAACAATTGCTGTATTGTTCCGCAAATCCATAGCCCCTCTCCCCTGCATCAAATAAACACAGGGGTCTAAATTTAGACAAAGGTTCCTCTCCAGATTTCTCAAAAATAATAACAATAGAAGACCCAGATGTAGAAGCCACAGTAGGAAACCTTCTTTCACTGACAAAGCTACCAGTACCCCCACCATTAAAGGGGTTCTTGAAACACATAGAACCACCACCAATGTTTCTCATTTGGTTCACTTGCTGGGGTGTCGACGCATGGAATCTAACCACCTTCCTGACAACAGAAACAGGTGGAGCTGTTATGTTATGTTATGTTAATTAGACTTATAATGCGCCAAAGCCCATGGGCATCCAGGCGCCGAAAGACAGAAGTAATATGTGAGACTCTGTGATTATCCTAGCAAAACAGAATTGTCTTCAGCTGTTTGCGGAGGCGAGGGGGTCATCAATCCTTCGTAGCTGTGGTGGGAGGACATTCCAGGATTGAGCACCCTGAACATGGAAAGCCTGCCCAAACCACGAGATCTTTTTATCTGTGGCAATGCCAACAGGAAGCCTTCAGTGGATCTTAAGCCTCTCTTAGGTTGATAGATGTTAATCTTCTCCTTCAAATATAGAGGAGCATTTCCAAAGATACATTTGTGGCATGTAGTGCATGTAGTGAGCAGTTTGAATTGGATGCAAGCTTCTACCGGGAGCCAGTGGAGTTTTTTTCTGGCAGCACTAGTGGGTTCAAAGCTTTTCATCTGAAAAATGATCTGCACAGCTGTATTTTGTATCTGCTGCAACTGTTGGATAGCAGCTTTATTGGCCCCTCCCAGTAAGGCGTTACAATAGTCCACCGTGGTAGTATCACTGCCCTTGCAAGTTTTATACGATTTTCCACAGATATTAGCGGGGCTACTTGTCTAAGTACCTTTAAATGGTAGTTGGTGTTGGTAGTGATAGCTGTGACATGTGCCTCACTATCAAGACTGTCCTCCATATAAGTGCCTACGGTCTTAACTTTCTGCACTATTTTAATTTGAATATCTACTATGGTAAAATAGTCATATTTTGTCTTAATTTAGATTGCGCATGCTGAGAGCCGAAGAGCATCAACTCGGTTTTAGTAGCATTTAAGCAGTGTCAGTTTGCTGACAATCATTGTTTTATGACATGGTAGGCTACAGCTAGAGTTTGTTGATCAAGATCATGATTCCCAGTTATATTCAATACCAACTGAAAATCATCTGCGTAATTACAGAAAAAGATCCCCAGAGATGTCAGGTTTTCACATGTTGTATCTCATATTTGCACGGGCCCCATGAGAATTGGGTGTTTTCAGATATAATTCCTAGAAAGTTAGAAAGGGAGGTATGTTTAAGTATTAAATAAACTCAGGTTAGAGTGTAGAAACTTTCATTTTTAAGTTTGCTCATATTCCCTTAACTAACTTTCACTTAAAAAGATGAAATCCTCCCAAGCCAAGATGGTGGAACACTTTCCCAGCAGTGATTGGTTTAGATTACAGTAGGCAGCATTCTGTTGTCATTTGGAATGTTCATAAGAGTTCTAAACTGGCTTTCATTAAAGTTTTAACCAGAGTAGGTCATGTTATTGTTAACTCCAGTGAATAAAGTTATAGTTTCCACTATATAATTGTAGACTACTAAATATTTTAGTTTTCATTCATCTCAGTATATAACCAGTATTGCCCAGTTATAGTGAGAAGATATCTGCAGAAGAAAGTTATAAGAAGCATCGGATGGCTGTGTAGCTGAATATCCAGTTTTTTTCAAGTTGAAGACTAAGCTAAGTGATCCTCTGAACGTTTTCAGTGTTTGGTGTAAAAGACTCAAGAACTCTTAACTTTCAACTGGTTTTTAAAATCTAAATTTTGGAACTGTTTAATGTTTAATATATTTTAATTTTTTTTTAAAGTTCAAGGTAAAATCTATTTCATGTGTGATTTTGACAAATCTTTTAATAAGGTGTGCGGTTCTGTTTCGCTTTGTTTCTAACTGTTAATACCTTCGTTTAACATACTAACTTGTAATAATTATGGGCGCGAGACTCGAGCTGCAGTAAGTGCGTATTGTTTACTTTTGATTTCATGCGTGTCGGGAAAAGGACCTTACAACGTTGTGCGTGCGTCGCGGCCATTTTGGAAATTATGTTGTGTGTGCATCGCGGCCATTTTGGAAATTATGTCGTGCGTGCGTAGCGGCCATTTTGGATTTTCAGAACTTTTGAATCTCCGTAACGCTTCGTATTAGAGTCTTGAAACTTTGCAGACTTACAGTTGAATGTTTTTGTTCCTGGTTTTTTATTCCTTTACTACCAAGTGGAATTATTCATCATCAAGCCCAACACCAGGTATTAATTAATTAAATGAACATTTTCTTTTAACATTCATTTTATTTAAAAAGAAAGAAAAAAGGGCAGTAATCTTTTTGGATATAATTTTAGGAGAAATATTTGTGTGCTAAGGAAAAAGAATTCAGTGAAGAAACACATTTAGAAGAAGTTCATTTTTCAGAATGACATTCAAAGCTTGGCAAAGAAAAGACATTCACAGTAGTCTACAGTCCTCTAGAAAAAGCCAGAAGGAATTAGCCTATTAGCTATCACGCCTAGGCTGCAGGTAATAGAACAGTGTTTAAAGCTTTTAATCTTGTGTAGGGAGTTAGTATTAATATCTAAAAAGACTGCCTTCTCATTTTAGGTTCTCTACTGCTAAATACAAAAGACATTCCTGTGAAGACAAACAGAAGTGCCAGAAGCAAGAGTTCCTGTGTTTGTTTGTTTATCCATTCCCCTTTCCCCTTGGGTTTGCCTGTCTAATAGTTTTTAGTCACAGGATTGTTGGGCTGAACGCTTAGGGGGTCTGGAGGGCCAGCTTCACTCCTGCAGGATCTACAACAACAGTTTTCTGACAGAATGAAAGGCCCACAAAATGGATCCTGCCTGAGTGAAGATGGATCCTGAATCTGGGTTGAGTTTAGCAGCTTTGGGAAAAATTGTGTTGGAAGTGAAAGAAGAATTAAGAGAAACTAGAAAGGAGACTTTATCCCTGGGAGTTATGATGGAGGAGTTAAATAGTCAAGTAAGAAAGGGAGATTCTGCAGGACCCTCAGGTTTGAGTTTGGGGTTAGAAAGAGAACCACCCATTTTGTATCCTGAAGTAAGAGAAGTAAAAGAATACAAAGTAGTTACTGAAAAAGGAAGTGGAGTGAATATTTTTTCGGGAGGAACAATAGTTTCTACACCTTTAGCTCCCCCAGAAAGATTTGGAGGGGATTTCAGAAAATTTATATCATTTATTATGCAATGTGAATTGCACTATATGTGCAGACCAAAGGCTTTTCCCACAGAAACTTCTAGAGTAGCATTTTTAATCTCTTATCTCACGGGAGAAGCAGCAGCTTGGTCTGTGCCTTTTGTGGAGAGAAGGGTGGAAGAGTTACATAGTTGGGAGGATTTTAAGATGGTTTTTGGAAAGATGTTTGATAGAAGAACACATTCCCAGTGTGTAGATGGAGAACTTTTAGAGTTATGTCAGGGAAATCGTGAGTTAATTTCTTACATCACACAGCTCAGGGGATTAGTGTTAGAAAGTGGTTGGCCAGAAGAAAAAAGAGCTTCCATTTTTTTTTTATAGAGGTCTGCAAGATGACTTGAAAGATGCCTTATCAAATATTGTAGAGACCTCTAGTGAAGATCTAATTAATTTGGTTATGCAATTAGATATGAGATTGGGTGAGAGGAGATTAGAAAAGCGAAGATTTTTTTCTGAGAATAAGGTTTGGGTCAGGAGTGAACGTCCCAGAACAGAACAAGTTATTAAAGAGGTTAGGGTTTCTATGCAGAATTAAACAGTTAACTCCGTTAGAGCTCCATTGACTAAGGTGGAAAAGGACAGAAGAAGAGATGAACATTGGGGAAGAGCATAGTGAGGAAATTGAGTTTGAACTAATTGATGCACTCCAGTTACTGATTATTTTAGGCATGCCATGGCTTTCTTTACATAATCCTCTGATTGATTGGGGAAAAAGAACAGTAGAGTTTAAATCGGGTTTTTGTAAAGAACAATGTTTGGTAGGGTTTACTGAGGAAATTTCTAAATCTATTGGAGTCTGTTTAGCAGCAGGGTTGGTGAAGGAACATATTGTGGGGGCAGTAGCTGGAGTCTTACCTGAGTGTTATAAGGAGTTTCAGGGTGTTTTTGACAAAAAAGAAGCTAATGAATTAACACCCCATAGAGCATTTGATTGCAAGATTTTGAAGTAGGAGCACCAATTCCTTGTGGAAGAATGTATGCTTTCGCTGAAAAAGAGAATGATTTTTTAAAAGAATATTTAGAAGAAAATCTTGCTAAAGGCTTTATTGGGCACTCACAATCACCAGCAGCCCCACTGTTGTTTTGTGTCCAAAAGAAAGACAAAACTCTGAGAACTTGCATATACTACAGAGCCCTGAATAAAATTACCATCAAGAATCGTTATCCATTACCCCTAATATCGGTAATGTTGGATAGGATTCAAGGAGCTAAAATTTTCACGAAATTGGATCTACGAGTGGCATATCACCTGGTTCGTGTTCGTGAAGGAGACAAGTGGAAAACAGCCTTTAGAATGCGCTACGGACTTTTTGAGTACCTGGTGATGCCATTTGGCCTTTGTAATGCTCCATCAGCATTTCAATCTTTTATTAATCAGGTCCTTCGTGAATATTTAGATGTATTTGTAGTTGTGTACATTGACGACATCTTGATTTTTTCTAAAGAATAAGAACAACATTTGGAGCATGTAAAGAATGTCTTAGTAAAATTGGCCACAACCAGGTTCTGTAAAGGATATTCAATGTTTTATTGGATCTGCACATTTTTATCGTTGATTTATTCAACATTTTTCTCAGGTGATTTCTCTGATTACTAAATTGTTAAAAAAAGGAATGAAGTTTGTATGGAGTGAGGAGGCTGAAGATGCTTTTAAATTTCTTAAAGAAAAATTTATTTCAGGACCAATTTTGTTACGTCCTGATGTTGATCAACCTTTCTTTGTGGAGGCTGATGCTTCTGATTGTGCCATGGGAGCAGTTTTATCACAACGCCATCCAAGAACAGGACAGATTCATCCAAATTCATCCAGTAGCATTCTTTTCAAAGAAGTTTACATCAGCCGAGAGGAAATATACAATAACTGAAGGAGAACATTTGGCCATCAAGTCTGCATTCATGGAATGGGGACATTATCTTTTGGGTGGACGTCATCGAGTTACCGTTTTAACTGATCACAGAAATTTGACTTTTCTTCGTTCCGCCAAGACTTTAACACCAATACAACTTCGTTGGTCACTGTTTTTTGCAGAATTTGATTTTGTAATTACGGTTAAGCCTGGATGTTTGAATGGAAAGGCTGATGCTCTGTGTCGAAGCTTTCCAGGAAGTTTAAAGACTGATGATTGTGCTCCAGTATCTCTCTTGTCTGAGAAGAATTTTGTAGTGGGTGAAGTGCTTAAGGGAGTAGATTATCGAGAACAAATTCATCAGTTATTATCTAAGGAAGAATTGGAAGAGTGGGAAGCTGGAGATCCTGTGTGAAGCATTAAGGAAGGTTTGCCTTATGTAGATGCAAAATTACATCTTCCTTCTGAGGAGTTACAAGAAGAGGCGTTGAAGAATTGCCATGACTCACAGTTAGCAGGTCATCCAGGAGTAAAGAAAACTTTGGAACTTCTTAGAAGAGAATTTTGGTGGGAAAAGATGCGTGAAGACACAGAAAACTATGTTAGAACTTGTGAAGTTTGTATTCAAGCAAAATCAGATCATCAAAAGACTGCTGGTTTCTTAGTACCTCTGCCAATTCCACCTCGTCCATGGCACACTGTATCAATGGATTACATTGTTGAGTTACCATCTGACAAGGGTTGTTCAACCATTTTGGGAGTAGTAGATGTTTTTTCCAAGGCAGGACATTTCATTCCCATTAAGGGTGCTGCTACAGCTATGTCTTTGGCACAAGCCTTTTTGCATAATGTAGTTTGCCATGTCAAGTGATTTCAGATCGAGGAGCACAGTTTGTTTCTAGGTTTTGGAAGGCTTTTTGTAAGGAATTGGGAATTGAAATTAACTTGACTACTAGTTATCATCCCGAGGGTAATGGCCAAACAGAAAGGGTGAACCAGGAGTTAGAGAAGTACATTCGTTGTTATTTGGGTTCTGATCATAGTTGGGTAGAGTTGTATTGGTTGGCGAAATTTTGTTATAACAACACTGTAAAAGATTCTACTTCAATGTCACCATTTTTTGTAGATCAGGGATTTCACCCACGTTTTCTGAGAGGAGTTATTCTAGAGGAGGTGGAAGTTCCTGATGTTGAGTGCAGGTTGAGAACTATGGGACAGAATTTGGAGAAAGCAGTGCGAGCTTTAAAAGTAAGCAAATTGAGTTACAAGAAATTTGCTGATAGGAAACGTAGAGAGGCTCCTAAATATCAGATAGGAGATAACGTATGGTTATCCACTAAGAATTTAGCTCAGAAAGGAAAGATCAAATTTAGTCCCCGTTTTATTGGACCATTTGAAGTTGAAACAGTACCTTCTCCAGTTACATTGAAGCTAAAGCTGCCATCTTGTAACGCTCACCTGATTCCCGTAGAGGCGCCGGTCTTGACTGGGCGTATACCGTATCTTCAAAGGTGATGTGTAACACACGGCTGGCTCTTTGGGCTGGACCTCTGTGCACTGTATGTCTGACTCGAAGGGTAAAATGTCTGCAGATAGAAAATATGGGATTAAGGAACTGGGTTATTGAATGTCTCTCTCTTCTTCCCTTTCTCTTCTCCTGTAGAACCCCAAAGGTTAACGCTCTCACCTTAGGTAAGTGAACGCCGTGCTCTCCATCTGCCTCGGGGCAGGGTGCTGTAACCAGTTTCTTCACTGGATAACGGGAGCAGGCCTCTTGACTTCAGAGGACTGCTGTCCGTCGTTTACTGACACGAACGGTAAGTTTCGAGTAATTCTAATGTCTTTAAAGTCTTTAGTAATGATGTTTCTTGTTTTGCAGGGTTCCGGCGATGGGCGGATGACGGGCTGAAGTGAGTTGAAGATGGAGCCCGTGTGATGAATAGAAGCGCCTGGGAAGCACGTAAGTAAGCGCTTGTTGCCTGCTTCACGATTGCGCTCTAACTGTCTTTTTATTTTGCAGGTACAAGTTCGGAGCGGCTGCAGGGTGCCGGAATACCCACTGGGTTAGATGTGGAAAGGAGTAATGGCACGTGAGTATTAAAGTTCCCAATGTCTTTAAACGCACCTTGTTTTGTCTTTCAGATGCGGGATTGCAGCGCCGAAGGCCTCCGGAGCGTGCGAAGAGTTGGTAAGCTTTTGTCTTTCAGATGCCGGAATGCAGCGCGAGGCGTTGGTGACAGCGATGGACCAGGTAAGTGAAGAGCTGTCACTGAAGACCGTATGCTAACCTGTTCTTTCTTGTCTTTATAGGTGTTGCTGAAGACTGGATTCAGGATGGTAAGCCTTTTTCCTTAGGCCCAGGATCAGATGCAGAAGACACGATGAGCGTTCTGCTGCAGAGGATGCAGAATAACGCAAAGCAAGATTCATCCATCAGGTGTGGTTTAAATAGCCTCCTGTAGTGCTTAGGTGTCTCCTTCCACAGCCACGCCTAGGTAAGAAAGAGTTCCTGCTTTCCAGAAGAGTTCCAGTGTTCTGAATCTAGGGAGTGGCTCCTGCCCCACCAACAGGAAAAGTAGTTCCAAACAGAAGAGGATCAGAGGCTCAACTGGCAGGCAAGTAAGCAGCATGGTCTGCTGCAGGTAAGTCCACCCAAGCATTATGAGCCCGCGCTTCCAGCGCTGGGACTGGGCATATTTATGAGCCTGGTGCCACTGGCGCCAGGACTGGGTCCAAAAGGTCCCAATTGGACTGGTTGGCACTCAGAACCTGGGTTATGGATCTGCTTCCAAGGGAGTTGGGAAAACCCTGACCTTTTGGAAGCAGAGATCATGACAGTACCCCCCCTCAAGGCCCCTCCCAAACCGGGCTTCTCGGGGGTTTTGGCTTGTCAGGAAATGTTCAGTGAAATCTTTTGATTAGGCGAGGAGCGTGGACATATTCAGCAGGTTCCCAGGATCTCTCTTGGGGGCCGTAGCCTTTCAGTCAATTTAGGTAAAATAGTTTAGATTTGGAGAGCTTGGAGTCCAGAATGCTTTTGACTTCAAACTCGAGTTTCTCCATCAACTAGGATAGGTTTTGGAGATTTAGTTAGTCGGGTTTGAGGTTGCACAGGTTTTAATAGAGAGACGTGGAAGACGGATGTATCTTCATGGCGGGGGCAAGTCCAACTTGACCGCTACTGGGTTTACTATGGTAGTGATGGAATAGGGACCAAGGTATCTTGGGTTGAATGTGCGTGGCCCTTTTAGAGGTAGATATTTGGTGGATAACCAGACTTGATCCCCTACTTGATATTGAGGGGCTTCCTTCCGATGTTGATCTGCTCCTTTCTTGTATTGTTCTTTTAGCCCTTTGAAGGTGAGAAACAGCTTCCTTAAAGGCTTGGGTGATTGTAGAATGCAGGTAGTCTACTGCTGGTGTTTCAAGATCTTGGAGGGGATCCAACTCCGAGGTTTGAGGGTGACTGCCGTACAAAGAAAAAACGGGGTTTTCCCAGTTCCCGAATGGACAGAGTTATTGTAGGCATATTCGGCTATCCAAAGGATGTCTTTCCAAGTTTTTTCAGTTTGTTGCAGCATGCAGCGTAATACTGTTCCAGAGTTTTGATTGGTCCTCTCGGTTTGTCCGTCGGTCTGAGGGTGGTGACTGGTCGATAGTCTCACATCAATTTGAGCCGACCGACAGCAACTTCGCCAAAAATGAGAAATAAATTGACTACCTCGATCCGAAAATTAGAACCGAAGGAAAACCGTGCAGTCGGACGATGTTTTCGAGAAATTCTCGGGCCAAAGTTTGCTGCTGTTGGCAAGCCTCTTGAGCGGAATGAAATGCGCCATCTTGGGAGAATAAGTCCACGATTACTAGAATCGTATTGTATCCGGAGCATGGAGGTAGATCGGTGATGAAGTCCATAGAAAGCGTATGCCAAGGGCGAGGTGGGATGTCAATAGGGCGTAAGAGGCCTGCTGGTCTTTCCTTTTGGACTCTTGTTTTGGGCGCATACTCCACAGGACATTATAAAGTCTCTGATATCTTTTTTCCAAGACGGCCACCAGAAGTAGCGCTTGATCTTTTCTGAGGTCTTGGCCATACCGGGATGTCCTTCCATTAAAAGAATCGTGATAACAAGAGATTACTTTTTTCTGTAAATCTGTGCTGGGTAGGTATAATCGTTCTTGGAAATACAATAAGTTGTCCTTTACTGCAAAGTCCTTTCCCTGCAGATGCCAATTCTGTATGTCTGCTGGAGTTACAAGTTGCCTGGCTTTATCCTTAACTTCCTCTATGGATTCTGTGGCGATTACACCAGAATTCTTTGTTCGGGAATGATTGGTACAGGTTTAGGGTTGATCAAGTGTTCTTCCACTCCCATCGAGAAAGGGCATCAGCTTTACCGTTCTTTGTACCAGGTCGATAGGTAATTATGAAGTCAAACTCAGCAAAGAATAATGCCCAACGGAGTTGTCTAGAGGATTGGGCTTTTGTGGTTTTCAAATATTGCAGGTTTCGGTGATCCGTAATCACAGTAACGGTGTGTCGGGCCCCAGCAGATAATGCCGCCAAGCCTTAAAGGCAGACTTGATAGCCAGAAGTTCCTTGTCAGTAATCGTGTAATTGATTTCAGGAGGCGAGAATTTGCGGGACCAAAATGCCACGGGATGCAACTGATTGGTTACCGGGTCCTTTTGTGATAGAACTGCCCCATGGCAAGGCTTGAAGCATCAGTTTCCACGATGTAGGGGAGTTCGGGGCGAGGGTGTTTTAAGATTGGTGCAGAGATAAATTTAGTCTTCAAATCCTGGAAAGCTTGTTCCGCCTCGGTAGACCATTCAAAACGTTTGTTTTTCTTTAACAAGGCAGTGATGGGCTGGACTATTCGAGAGAATTCGGGGATAAACCTGCGGTAAAAGTTAGCGAAGCCTAACATGCTTTGCACACCTTTTACGGAGGATGGTGATGGCCATTTGAGAACTGCATCAACCTTCTTTGAATCCATACGCACTCCGCCAGGTGATAATATGAATCCAAGAATTCAACTTCAGTCACGTTGAAAACACATTTTTCCAACTTAGCGAAAAGTTTGTGTTGACGCAATCTTCGAGGACCATTTTCACGTGTTTCCGATGTTCAGATTCCGATGAAGAATAAACGAGGATGTCGTCAATGTAAACAACACACACACATCTATGAGCTCTCTGAGGACATCGTTCATAAAATATTGAAAGGCGGCCGGGGCATTGCAAAGTCCGAAGGGCATGACCTGATATTCAAATAGCCCATACTTGGTGCGGAAGGCCGTCTTCCATTCATCGCCCTCTTTACTCGTACCAAGTGGTAAGCTCCTCTAAGATCCAGCTTTGTATATATGCATGCTTTTCTGACTTGGTCCAGGAGTTCAGGGATCAAAGGTTAACGGATATCTATTCTTAACGGTGATCTGGTTCAGGGAGCGAAAATCTATACAAGTTCTAGGTCTCCTTCCTTTTTTGGAACGAAGAACAAAGCTGAAGAAGCAGGGGACTTGGAAGGACGAATAAACCCATTTGCCAGGTATTGATCCAGGTATTGTCGAAGGTGAAGTTCTCAGGCTCTGTGAGGGCATAAATTCTACTACAAGGAGGAGTAGATCCAGGTAATCAGGTCTATCTGGCAGTCATAAGACCTATGAGGAGGTAGAGTGTTAGCCTGATCCTTCCGGAAAACATCTTGGTATTCTAGGTATTCGGGAGGTAACTGGGGAGTCTCTGAAGAAATTGCTGCCAGTGCAACACCAGGTGGAGGGTGACAAGTAGAGACACATTCTGGAAACTGGACCGTTCTTGCTCGCCAATCGATCAGAGGATTGTGTTTCTCTAACCAAGGTATTCCTAGAATAATCTGAAACTGAGGGGCCTTGATCACATCGAACACGATCTTCTCATGGTGTCCATCTTGACTTACTAGCGTCACCTCTTGAGTGGTATGCGTTACTGGCCCGGAGGCTATCTCCGTACCATCCACCGTAGTAATGACGTCCTTTACAGCCTTGGGACAAAGAGTTAGATTCATCCTCAAAACCATTTCATGATCCACATAATTGCCGATGGCACCGCTGTCGACGTAAGCTTCAATTGCATGTAATCGATCCGGATTATCAGGCTAATGAGGACCATAGGTATCACGAAATGCGAGGTCACGGAACTGGTTTTCACGCTCGGCAAGAGGACCTCTATTCTTGTCAGGCGAGGTCGTTTCCCTGCTCAGAGTTTGTAACTTTGGTAACTGCAGCTCCTACTGCCTTCTTGGCAGGTTTCACCGGACAGTCTCGAAGAAAGTGCCCTGAGTTTCCGCAATAGAGGCATAATTGCAAACTGTTTTCTCCTTTCCCGCTCCTTTTGTTTAGAGGACCTTTCAGACCCCTATTTGCATGGGTTCCCCGGAGTCTACTCCTTTGGAAGGAGTTGGGGGTTTGGAAAATACTCGAGCATCAAACTTGGAACGATCGGCCTTCCTGTTCTGCAGTCTGTGATCTATTTGAACGACTAAGTCTTATATAGTCCGAACAATCTTGTGGGGATTCACTACTTGGGCTAACACATCTTTGAGCTCTCCACGTAGACCTCTATAAAACAGCGTAATCCTTTTGTCCTCAGGCCATTGAGTTTCCACTATCAGTCTGTTGAAAGACGCAATATAAGCCAAAAGGTCTTCATTACCTTGTCGCAACGAAAGAAACTCATTGTCCAAGGCCTGCCCCTGTGAATGTCTTGCGAACAGTTTTTCCATACTGAGCTGAAAAGCTTGAAAATCATGGAGGACCGGATCATCTTGATTTACTAGAGGGATCGACCAGTCTGCCGCATTGCCACAAAGGTACGAAAGCACGAAAGCTACTTTAGCTTGATCAGTTGGACAGGCTGCTGGCCGGCATAAGAAATGCAACCGGCACTGATTGATAAATACTGCAAACCTCTTTGGGTCACCAGAAAATCGTTCGGCGGAGCCAGAGGTACATTCCCAGGTAGGTTGATCTGCACTGGATTCATAAGAGGATGTAGAAGGAAGATTTCCCCCAGATGCGGGTAACGGGGTCTGTCCGGCTTGTGACTGTAGCAATTGTCTAGCGAGATCATCTGTTCGCTCCTTGGAAATAATCAGTTCCCTTCTTAGAGCGTTCGTTTCCTGACGGGCTGCATGCACTTCTGCCCTTAGTTTCCCAAGTAACTGGGCTAGCTGGTCGGTATCCGAGGTTTCCATAGCGCCTGGACGGGAGTTTTGTGGTAGGCTTTGCGTTCTGTAACGCTCACCTGATTCCCGTAGAGGCGCCGGTCTTGACTGGGCGTATAACGTATCTTCAAAGGTGATGTGTAACACACGGCTGGCTCTTTGGGCCTGGACCTCTGTGCACTGTATGTCTGACTCGAAGGGTAAGATGTCTGCAGATAGAAAATATGGGATTAAGGAACTGGGTTTATTGAATGTCTCTCTCTTCTTCCCTTTCTCTTCTCCTGTAGAACCCAAAGGTTAACGCTCTCACCTTAGGTAAGTGAACGCCGTGCTCTCCATCTGCCTCGGGGCAGGGTGCTGTAACCAGTTTCTTCACTGGATAACGGGAGCAGGCCTCTTGACTTCAGAGGACTGCTGTCCGTCGTTTACTGCACGAACGGTAAGTTTCGAGTAATTCTAATGTCTTTAAAGTCTTTAGTAATGATGTTTCTTGTTTTGCAGGGTTCCGGCGATGGCGGATGACGGGCTGAAGTGAGTTGAAGATGGAGCCCGTGTGATGAATAGAAGCGCCTGGAAGCACGTAAGTAAGCGCTTGTTGCCTGCTTCACGATGCGCTCTAACTGTCTTTTTATTTTGCAGGTACAAGTTCGGAGCGGCTGCAGGGTGTGCCGGAATACCCACTGGGTTAGATGTGGAAAGGAGTAATGGCACGTGAGTATTAAAGTTCCCAATGTCTTTAAACGCACCTTGTTTTGTCTTTCAGATGCGGGATGCAGCGCCGAAGGCCTCCGGAGCGTGCGAAGAGTTGGTAAGCTTTTGTCTTTCAGATGCCGGAATGCAGCGCGAGGCGTTTGGTGACAGCCGATGGACCAGGTAAGTGAAGAGCTGTCACTGAAGACCGTAATGCTAACCTGTTCTTTCTTGTCTTTATAGGTGTTGCTAAAGACTGGATTCAGGATTGGTAAGCCTTTTTCCTTAGGCCCAGGATCAGATGCAGAAGACACGATGAGCGTTCTGCTGCAGAGGATGCAGAATAACGCAAAGCAAGATTCATCCATCGGGTGTGGTTTAAATAGCCTCCTGTAGTGCTTAGGTGTCTCCTTCCACAGCCACGCCTAGGTAAGAAAAGAGTTCCTGCTTTCAGAAGAGTTCCAGTGTTCTGAATCTAGGGAGTGGCTCCTGCCCCACCCAACAGGAAAAGTAGTTCCAAACAGAAGAGGATCAGAGGCTCAACTGGCAGGCAAGTAAGCAGCATGGTCTGCTGCAGGTAAGTCCACCCAAGCATTATGAGCCCGGTGCTTCCAGCGCTGGGACTGGGCATATTTATGAGCCTGGTGCCACTGGCGCCAGGACTGGGTCCAAAAGGTCCCAATTGGGACTGGTTGGCACTCGGAACCTGGGTTATGGATCTGCTTCCAAGGGAGTTGGGAAAACCCTGACCTTTTGGAAGCAGAGATCATGACACATCTAGTATGAAAGTACATCCTACATTTCATGTCAAATTGTTGAAACCACGTAGAAGTGACACTAGATTATTTGGAGTACCTGGTCCAGTATTTTCTGATGATGCTGGTGAATATGAAGTTCAAGCTATTTTGGATTCTCGAATAGTTCGAGGTCATTTGCAATATTTAGTGGATTGGAAAGGGTACGGTCCCGAAGAGAGATCTTGGGTTAGAAGTGAGGATGTTC
The DNA here is from genome assembly GCA_002915635.3 of Ambystoma mexicanum. NCBI lineage: Eukaryota > Metazoa > Chordata > Amphibia > Caudata > Ambystomatidae > Ambystoma > Ambystoma mexicanum. The sequence continues at coordinate 312,172,392 of CM010936.2, read as the reverse complement.
ATGCCCCTAGATTGACAAGAAAGTTTCATGGCTTACAACCCGTTAAACCAGGCCCTGGGACAAGGCTTTACAGGGGGGTACTGTCAGGTTTTCACATGTTGTATCTCATATTTGCAAGGGCCCCATGAGAAATGGGTGTTTCAGATATAATTCCTGGAAAGTTAGAAAGGGAGGTATGTTTAAGTATTAAATAAACTCAGGTTAGAGTGTAGAAACTTTCATTTTTAAGTTTGCTCATATTCCCTTAACTAACTTTCATTTAGAAAGATGAAATCCTCCCAAGCCAAGATGGTGGAACACTTTCCCAGCAGTGATTGGTTTAGATTACAGTAGGCAGCATTGTGTTATCATTTGGATGTTCATAAGAGTTCTAAACTGCCTTTCATTAAAGTTTTAACCAGAGTAGGTCATGTTATTGTTAACTCCAGTGAATAAAGTTATAGTTTCCACTATATAATTGTAGACTACTAAATATTTTAGTTTTCATTCATCTCAGTATATAACCAGTATTGCCCAGTTATAGTGAGAAGATATCTGCAGAAGAAAGTTATAAGAAGCATCGGATGGCTGTGTAGCTGAATATCCAGTTTTTTTCAAGTTAAAGACTAAGCTAAGTGATCCTCTGAAAGTTTTCAGTGTTTGTTGTAAAAGACTCAAGAACTCTTAACTTTCAACTGGTTTTTAAAATCTAAATTTTGGAACTGTTTAATGTTTAATATTTTTTTTTTGTAAAGTTCAAGGTAAAATCTATTTCATGTGTGATTTTGACTAATCTTTTAATAAGGCGTGCGGTTCCATTTCCCTTTGTTTCTAACTGTTAATACCTTCGTTTAACATACTAACTTGTAATAATTACGGGAGCGAGACTCGAGCTGCAGTAAGCGCATATTGTTTACTTTTCATCGCGCGCGTGTTGAGAAAAGGACCCTACAACGTTGTGCGTGCATCGCGGCCATTTTGGAAATTACGTTGTGCGTGCATTGCGGCCATTTTGGAAATTACGTTGTGCGTGCGTAGTGGCCATTTTGGATTTTCAGAACTTTTGAATCTCCGTAACGCTTCGTACTAGAGACTTGAAACTTTGCAGATTTACAGTTGAATGTTTTTTTTCCGATTTTTATTTCCATTACTACCAAATGGAATTATTCATCATCAAGCCCAACACCAGGTATCAATTAATTAATTAATATTTACTTTTAAAATTCATTTTATTTAAAAAGAAAGAAAAAAGGGCAGTAATCTTTTTGGGTATAATTTTAGGACAAATATTTGGGTGCTAAGGAAAAAGAATTCAGTGAAGAAACAAATTTAGAAGAAGTTCATTTTTCGGAATTACATTCAAAGCTTGGCAAAGAAAAGACATTCACAGTAGTCTACAGTCCTTTAGAAAAAGCCAGAAGGAATTAGCCTATTAGCTATCAAGCCTAGGCTGCAGCTAATAGAACAGTGTTTAAAGCTTTTAGTCTTGTGTAGGGAGTTAGTATTAATATCTAAAAAGACTGCCTTCTCATTTTAGGTTCTCTACTGCTAAATACAAAAGACATTCCTGTGAAGACAAACAGAAGTGCCAGAAGCAAGAGTTCCTGTGTTTGTTTGTTTATCCATTCCCCTTTCCCCTTGGGTTTGCCTGTCCAATAGTTTTAGTCACAGGATTGTTGGGCTGGCAGGCTTAGTGGGTCTGGAGGGCCAGCTTCACTCCTGCAGGATCTACAACATCAGTTTTCTGACAAGCTCAACACATAGGGGGAGAACGTAAATGTTGAACAGCAAGGGAGAGAGACATGCCCCTTTGGGAACTCCACATGTTATAGTGTGTGGCTCAGAGGCACAGTCACCCCAATGGACACGTGACTTGCGGCCCTCCAAAAAGGATCTAAGCCAAGTGATGGAATTATTGGAGTGTCCGACAACCGACGCGATCCTTGTAAGTAAAATGTTATGTTTCAGCAAGTCAAAGGCTGCCGATAGATCTAACAGCATCAGCAGCCCTGACTTGCTGTGGTCTAGTTTACCAAGCATATGTGTTTGTAAATCCAACAATGCTGTCTCGGTTCCATGGAAACTCCGGAAGCCTGATTGCTTCGCGTGCAATTTACCAGTATCAAGTACATAAGATTGCAGCTGTGTAGTAGCCTCCTTGTCTATGAGCTTGAGGAAAAATAAAGTATTTGTGATGGGTCTTAAATTAGCCGCATCCAACGGGTCCAAACCCGCTTTTTTTAGCAAAGGGGCAACTGCCACAATTTTAATGGAGTGAGGATTGGAGCCGGTACGAAAGGAAGAACTAACAAACCGACAAAGAAACGGTGCAAAACATTCTCGATGCTTCAATATATATTTAGAGGGGAACATTTCCCAAGGACAATTAGTGGGCTGCATGTTTTTTAGTAACTCCAGCATTTCAATTAAGTTGGGTTCAATAAAATGAAAATTACCTGGGAGGTTGGTGGAAACACCTTTTTAGGTGATTTAGGTTTGAGCATGGGGTCTGACAATGGAGGTGTTAATGTTTCATGTTCAATTTTATTTTTAGCCTTCAAGAGCTTATCAACAAAAGCCTTCTGAACTCTATTGCAGTCATCAGTGGTTGGTTTAATGGAGGGATTGCAGACCATAGGTTTCTCCCATGTTCTGAAAAGGCAGAAAAGTTCCTTTGTCTTATCTCCAGGCTGATTTATTTGGTCATCATAGTAAGATTTCTTAGTCTCTATGATCCTCTTCTTGTACTGCTTCTCAATGAGTTTCCATGCTAGTAGATTCTCATTTGATTTATTTTTGTGCCAAGTATGTTCCGCCTGTCTTTTGCTGATTTTAAGTTCAGTTAATGCAGGGGAGAACCATTTATGGTCGGTTAGGCAAATCTTTCATCGTTTTATCTTTTATGGGGGCATATTTATCCTGCATTTCCAGCATGACTTTGTTATTGACTTTTATAAGTCTCTCTGGGTCATCTAGGTTGTCTGTTTTGTTCATAAGTGATTCTGCACAGGTTGTTAAAATATGGGGAGTAATATTTTTGAAATTACGTGATTTGACCGTATGTGCCGTGGCATGCACTCTTACGGATTTAACAGGAAGCTCCAGGCAACATGTCAGGAAATAATGGTCAGACCAGATGCATGGGGTAGTAGAAATAGGTCCAAATTGGACATTTCCACCTCCAATCCAATCTAAAATATGTCCCTTATTGTGCGTGGGCTCTGTATTGTGGTAGACAATATGATGGGTTTTCATCATGTTTTCTAAGAGGAGTGCTTTTTTGTCCATTTTATCAATTTTCCGAAGGTTAAAGTCACCCAAATTGACCAACCCTGAATTAGTGGTCAGCATAGGTGCAACTAGATTGACTGTAAAGCACTCTTGTAAACATTCGGCATCTGTCAACTCCGATACATCCACCTTCGCAAATGTGTTCTCAAATGTTTCTAAATTCATATTGGTTGTAGGTGATATATCCAAAAAATGGTTGAAAGACAGATAGACGACCTCTCTCTTTTAGTCTTATATGGACCTCAAGAGCACTCCCCTAATAAATGGGTGGCATTATTAATATCATTTGCCAACAACCAAAGTAGGTTGAAAACAGGACCGAAATAAGCGTTTTTTAAATATCCACACACAGCCAGGTGAATATTTTAAACACGTGAGAAATGCGCCCAAAAAGGTGCGATGAAATTACTGACATCTTTAAGCAAACCAACTATAGTAAATTAAATCACACCAAGCGCATTTCAAAATGAGATTATAAAATGAGGTACACCAGGCAAAGTCATATTTCGAATACGTGAAAAATTGCAAGTATACAGAAACAAAACGAAATCAGGTCATTTCGTCACAGTATACTACAAGTCTCAACAGCCTCATGGTCACGTAGAAACACGTCAAGTGATCACGTGCCGGCATTTCAAAACTGCATGATCTAACTTATAAAAGTCTCGCCCCACAGTGAGACTCCTTGCTTACTCGCGGAGACAAGCCTTTTTCCTGGCGCATGCACAGCGCATATTAAGGTAAACGAGGCACCAGCCTCTTGCTTTTTTCAGCACTAAAACGTATGTCAATTTCCACTACATTTATTTCAGTTCCGTTTTCTTTACCAGACTCTGCATGAGGAAGAACTGTCCATTGCGTAACTGGTTCGCCTTAGATATATCGTTAATGACAAAAGAATATTTTTTAAAAAACATTTCAAGGTGTTTTTTATTTTTATTTTTAAAAGACTGTTGGCTTATATGCCGGCAATCTCGGAACACGCGAGGGCCAGTTAGGTTCATAATGATTGTAAACAGTCAAACGGTACATTTATATACAACGTCATGCAGTAAAAAGACCGGAATGCCCTGGTTTTTCAACAACACGGCTAGAAACAAGCATAATAGAATGCCAAAATGCAATGTGGCTCAGCTCAATTTGATGAGTTGCTTCAACATTGGGAAGCTATATATTCATGCGCTCCCTTTGTTTTGTTATTGTAGGAAATACATCAACTTCTGGAACTTTTGTCCATACTAACCCTCCAAAAGGAATCTGGCTGCACTCAGTAAAAGCAAGACCAGCCTTCAACACAAAAAAAGCAGTTGTTAAATTGTAAGTTATTTTTCACTCAGTATTCACCATGAGAGATCAATAAGATCACCATATCTAGGTAGTTGTTTTCAATTTTTTGTAGGTATAAACATGTGGGTTGTTGATTCATGCCACTCCTGTGAGGACGATTGAGTACAATACTCTAAAATAGCAAGCCAGCAACAGTTAAATCAAGATGGAATCTTAGACACACAAACAGAAGAACGTGCAAATGTAAGTTCCTCTGGCTTATTTGATACATTATGAAAATCTGTACAAATAGAATAGTCATAATTCAGAGTTTCTTATTTAACACAGAAACTTCAGACTAGGGAATTTTCACATTCAGCGATACCCGAAAGTCTGACCATTCTCAATAGTCTAAATCACACAGTAAGGGCTAAGTGGTGCTAAGGTGTGTCTAGAATAATATAAACCTAGCCATCGCTCTTAACTCAGTTCAGTTGAGATATACAATCTTTCTGTCTTCTTTTTTAAAAAAAACACAAAGTTTTATATTATACTGATATATGTATACTTATGTATTTTTTGTAGATGTGTTTGTGTATTAACGGGGAACAAGATTGATCTACCACAAAGTAATTGCTGTCCTGAAGATGGCCCCACACTCATTTTAATGACCACCATTGACAAAAGTGGTATATTATAATGGGCCACAACATATGTCGACTGTCTAAGGAAAATCTAATGTTTTTTCCATGTCCAAAATGCATACTCTGATTAAATGTAATGCACAAAGTTTTTTCTTAACTTTAGAACTCCCTTGTTAGATGAGATAATTGGTGACTGAATGGTATGATTGATAATCAAGTTTGAAATGTTTTTTTAAGATTTTTAGAACCGTTAAAGAGATAGATATTTTGTAACAAGTTGCAGTGTTTGACGCAATTTTTCTCAACAAGGCGACAACCTAAACAATGATGCAGATAGGTTGCCCTTAACTCTCACTTGAGATCCATATACGACTAAAAGAGAGGGGTAGTCTATCTGTCTTTCAACAATTTTTTCTCCATAGATTGTCCCTTCCTTCAGATTAGACCCCTGTTAACAAAAAATAGGGATTACCCATTAATTAAAACCAGTGATATATACATACAAGGCCCCACCATAACACTTTGATTTACCAAACCAGTAACCAAAACAGCCTCAAAACCCAGAGGAACCTCCTCTGTCCTTTCCCCAGCCCCCTCCTCAGTCATAGGATTCCTCGCAAACTGAGGAAAGCTTGACCAACAGCCCAGTCAATGACTCAGAGTTAGTACCCTCCTTATCTGCCATAATAGGTAGCTTAGTAGACTGCTTAGTAGGTGCTGGGCCTGTCTCCTTTGTACTAATTTCCTCACTTAATCCAAAGCCGCTCCTCAGAGTCGGCATAGTAGTAAGGAAGAGCGTGCAACTTTATGTTCAAATACTGTCACAGTAGCACATAGCCAGAAACATTTTCTTGGGCCTCTAACAGAAGGCCTGTATTAGCGCTAGAAAGGCTCAAAGCAAGACGCCTGCAGTCACCACCTAGCAGTGCCTCCCCACAAATACAGAAAATCTGTATAATTCAAGTATAGTTCAAGGCAAAAATGTCTGATGTTCGCAGTTCACAAACAAACAGTACAATGATATGGCATCAGTAAAAACTCTGCTGCAGAGTCACTTTGTAAAGTAGAGTGTAACTTGCACTGAAGCCAAAATCAATGAGGCTCAAAGGACATAAGCCTGCAGCCGCCTCGTATTCAGGGTTGGATTGGCCCCTCGGCCTTTTGGCCCATGGCCGGGCGAAAATCAGCCATGGAGAGTAGGGGCCAGTTGCTGGCCATGTGTGGGCCGGTTTGAAAAAAAAACTTGAAAAAAAACTACTTTTTATTTCCTATTTTTTTTCAAAATGCCTTCTTACGTCGATAAATGAGTACCGACACAGGTTGGGTGATATTGTGTGCATATTTGTTCTATGAAAAAGAGCTTAAGCATAAGTGCTGTACAATAACATATTACATCAATGGCCTTGGACGTCTGCTTGGATTCACAGTAATTTAGTGTACTTAGGAACAATGCTATTTGATGACACTTCCTGTTTCGTCAAAGGGTGAAAGGTTGTGTTTCATCACTTCCCGGGATGTCACCTTAGGGTGGTGTCAAATTACATCATCTCCGGTGATGTCATCAGAGGTCAACGGTTGTGAGGCGAGGGGTGAGCCAATTTTTTGAGGCGAGAGGTGGGCCACTTTTTTTGGGTGACTGGGCCTATCTTTTGTCCCAGTCTGACCCTGCTCGTATTACAGTATAAGACCAACAATGTTTAGGTCTTCATGTATCGAGCAACACCCACTATTATGGAAAGTAGACAATATCAAGCAGTCAAGTGAATCCAGAGCTCACGGCTCTCACTGCTGTCACGGTTCTCACAGTCAAACGTTGTAATCGCAATCAATCGTAGCAATAGAACAGACCAATGACGAGCGTCATGTATAAATAGAAAGTGCCATACAAAATCCGACCCATAATAGGAGGTAGAATGCAGGTAGAAAAGCTTCCCAATCCCGTCGCTGAACGAAGGAGCACTAGCCACTTGCCAAGTAGCACAGAGAGCTGAACAGCAGAGCCGCCGATGAAAGTTAAGTATAGCGGCTCTAGAGTCAATACTGCAAACAAGGTCCCATTGATGAGGGAGAGTACTTTCAGAGTCTAACGGCGACCGACAAAAGAAGTGCTCAGACTGCCTTTCTCAAATCTCCTCATTTCCGCAGGTGTGTTCATCGTCTTCTTAGGGTGCATCCCTTCAAATAGTGTAACCACTGTCTTGTCACTTACTCATGAATAAACCCACATAGTTTTAGTAAGAACATGATTGTGAAATGCAATACGATGTTGCTAGGTTCTCTCATTGAATTCGAAGTGTTGTGTTGGCTGTTGTTGTGATTATTGGAGCCTGAGTTGTTCATATGCAACTGGCGGTGCGATCGTCCATACCCATATGTGTGGATGCTGAGAGACGCTGTGACGGGGGAACAGGGATGGGGTTTGAATGATGGGAAGCATCATATAGATTCATTGGCAAAAGGAAGGCAGTACTTGATCGTGGTTATTATTGGCACTGTCTACCTCCACTACGGGACACATACTAAAGTGACATCACAATTCTAGGAGGGAATTGTTATCAATACCACCAAAGGTGGAATGAAGGTCTGATTTGTTCACATTATGCTCCTTGTGAACTTGTACATTGATCTGAGGATGTTATGCATTGTTCAAATGATCTGTAGCATACTGATTTTTTGTAAAGAAAGAGGACATTTCCTTTGCTTTAATCAGGGTTTTTTTTGTGAAAAAGGGGGATATATTAGAGTTTGTAATTTGAGATGTTTCTTCCACTGACAGGCCGCCCACCCCCTGTGTCAGGCACTCTTGTATATGTTGATTTTGCCATATGGTTTTTGTTTCCATAAGTTATAGTTTCTGGGTTTGGGGGAGCTTTCCCCGGCATATTTGCAGATTGTTGGTTAATTGCGGCACACCCACCACTTATCATTTGTGATTAAGGAGTCAAAGAGGAGAGGACGGGGAGTAAAGTAAAAATCACCAGACAACGACCAATGGGGTCCAGCATATATGACTGGCTCCCTTGATGCACGAGGCAGTTTAGAAGACCCACTTAGAATGGCTTTATACAGTCCAAAGATAAGTAGTAAAAGTAAATGGGCAGTCACTTACTGTGTGGCTGAAGGAGAACGTTTTGTTTACACTGGTAAGAAATCCTAGTGTCATCCGTTTTCTGAAAATGACCCTGTGACACTGCGCTGCTATCATGGAGCCAATTGCACAACACTCTGCTTCCAGTTTATATTGAAGGTGTTCTCCTAACTAGGATCGTGGCTCAAAGGGACATAGCCCCGCAGTCACCACGAGAAATATGAATAATACCTTTTATAAAACACGTCAAGGCTTGCAGCTCAAGCTCACAGGGCCCTAGCCCCTCAGTGTTTTACCGCCAAGAGCATTGAGATACTAGAGGGTGGGCCCCAAAGGTCAGAGGTGCCCCATCAGGATAACAAGACAAACACTCTGTTATATCATTCACTTCCTGTGCTCTTTAGCCTTGACGTCGCAGGGCTTAGATACCCAGAGTCGGTTGCTGTTGTCACGGTTTGCCTGCTGATTATGGGATGTCCAATGGCGCAATGCAAATGCTTGGACGGAGTGGGCAGCATAAGCAGCTCTCCACCTTCACACGGAGCCTTAGAACACTGAACACTCTACAACACTCTGCCACCCCCACTGTGGCCTGGGGTGAAAGAGTGATTTAGCCCCTCCTCCTTGCCATAAACACTACCAACAGACTCTCCATGTAGCCACCAGAAGCTGCTCTTGCCGCACTGAACCTCTGCAACACTCTGCCATGCTCCGCTGTGGCCTGGAGTATAAGAATAATTTAACCCCTCCTCCTTGTGATAAACACTGCCAACAGACTCTCCACGTAGCCACCAGAAGCTCATCTTGCCGCACTGAACACTCTATAACACTCATCCACGCCCAGAGTGTAAGAGTGATTTAACCCCTCCTCCTTGCGATAAACACTGCCAACAGACTCGCTGTATAGCCACGAGTAAGTATCCTCTTGCCACACTGAACACCCCCTAAAATGGTGAAAATGCTAAAATGGCGAAAAAAGAATAAAGGGCCATTTTGCTCAAATAGGCACCTATGGGTGCCTTTACTGGGGCTGTGAAAACAGCCTGCAGTAAAGGTTCACCGAATCGGTAAAAAGGTTCAATGCCACCAGCCATTTAAGGCAAGTTTGTCCTGGTAACATAAGTGTTAACTTTAGAATGAGAATGGGGGTACAGGTTATCTCCCAATCACTGCACATATGGTGGGCGTGCTGGTCTCACCTAATAAAATATAAAAGGCATCCAAAGATCCTTTCTACCCTTGGGAACCATAGTTATCACAAGGTTAGCCAGAGAACGTTAAAAGGGGATCCCCTAGCATAACCCGGTAACAATAAGCACTTATTGCTAGAAAGTTGTCAAAGACAATAACCTTTGAAAGACATTATGGAGAGTGTTCAAAAAGATACCAATACAAAGAGTATGAGATTCTGTGAGTGTGGAAAAAGGTTCCTACTCACAGAGGTATGAAGAAAAATAATCCAGCAGTAAAAGCAAACGGTTCTGGGGTTGACCAGGTCACAAATGTTACAAACATACAAGTAAAAAAGTTAAAAAGGCTGCCTATGCTAAGATGTCTGCGGATACCGTGGTAGTCCGTGGACACCACACATGCCATCCAGGTCCTTTAAGCATGCCAAGCATAGAAAGGGGACTGTGGAGAATGTGGATAGTTGTGGATGTCCGCAGACATTGAGGGATAAGCCAATCAGGTTTCATGGTTGTGGTGTACAGGAAAGACAGGGTAGCAAGAGTTATCTTTGTTGTGTGGAGTGAAGATGGCTATGGCTTTGAGGAAGCAGAGTGTCTGGATTGAGGGTGATTCTTCAGTCCGTTGGCTAAACGTGTATTCTGAGAAGTGTGGATTGTCTGAGAATCTTGGTTTAGATGAATTTCAGGTATTATGGTATGGAGTTCGAGCAATGCAGTGGGTGGAATTCTTCCCGTTTTGGAGAATATGGTTAACTTGAAGCTTCCGGGTATCATTGCAGTTCACTGTGGAGGCAATTGTTTGGGCTATGTTACCGGAATTGCATTACAGTTTGCATGAAGGAAACATTTGGAAATTTGATGTACCTGCTTCCACATTCGAAAATCATTTTTTCTCAGATAGGTCAGAGACAAATGTGGATGCGTTCACATTTATTTTGTCCAAATTGAGAAAGCAAGGTACAATGTGAACAGTGTTGTATGTGCTTTTTTACTGGTTGTTGGCATGACATATTTTCATAATGGAAATTTGATATTATCAACATTTTTCAAAGAGATGGAGTGCATCTGACTGATGTGGGTAATCAGATTTGTTTTGAAAACATTCAACATACTTTGAAACAGTTTCTGTCAACACACAGCATATGGATTCAAGTATTCTTTTCTAGTTGAAGTAAACAAAAAGAAAAAAAGGAAATATAATAGAAGCACTTTTTGTGAGTTAGGCAAAATAATGAAATATAGTAAAACATTTGTTAGTTTAGTAGATAAAACCAAATAATGAAAAAATATATATAAAAGCCAGAAACAGAAAAACAAGGTTCTTTTAAGAGCCACCATTTTTGAATGAAAAGCACTAAAAATTATTTTCATTCTCCTCCCCCACGTCTGGAAGTTTCCTGGTCCCTGCATATGACTGCACTGTCCGCGGACTATGAAGCCTGCAAAGGGTCCTGCAATATTTGTTTCAGTTCTATTTTTTTACTGTGAAAGGTGGATCTTAATTTTTTGTATTTTGTGATTTTGTATTTTTGGGGCTTTTTTGGTTTTTATTGGAGAGACAAGGTAAGGTGGGAAAGGGAAGGGAGGGGAGGGTCACCAACAACAGAGTAAATTGCCTCATGTTATCTATTGAACCTACATGTTGTAACTAAGGTTCAAATATTCTTGTAACTGCTGTGCCCAGCTACCTTAGGGTTTGGTGTGCATTACCAAATAAACAAATAAACAAACAACCAAACAAACAAACAAACAAACAAACAAAGGGGCAGCTGGGCAAGGGAAGATTTTGGGTGGGTCTTAAATTTAAGGTATGTTGCAGTGTTTTGCATGCTCCTTGAGCGTGGCCTCAAAAGCTCCTTGAAATTGTTCCCCCCTGCAGATCTGTTCATCGCAGTACAGACATAGTACTGTGACCCTTGAAAGGTAAGGGTCAACAATGTTCTGTATGTCCTGCAAGGTGGCTGCTAGATCCTCTGCCCCACAGGAGTAGCCTTTGTGGTGGTTGGAGTGGTCAAGGATGATGGGGAAGAGGCCATCAACATGCTTCTCCCTGAGAAAGGAACAGCCTTTTTCAGAGCACCTGGGTGGTTGGATCTGGTGTGGCAGTGCATGGAGGTGGTCCCATAGGAGTACAGCCCAGGTGTTCCGTGACTGAGTACGACCTCGCACTCATTGCATCTTACCTTGATTGCCCAAGCCTTCTGTACACCCCAAACGGTGATGAAACACTGCTACACCCATGACGGACTTCGGGTGCTGGCTTTAGGCACTTCCTCTACCTCATCTTGCTCTTCCTCTCCATCCACGTCTGCATCTCCACACCTGCTCCCCTCTGCAGGTCCTCCAGGTTGTTGTAGTTGTGGTGGTAGCCACTGGGAAGGAGTAGGAATGGCCACAGCAGATGCAATTGATGCAGGTTGCCAAGATTTGCAAAGTGATCTAGAAATCATGTGCTGTCTAAGTAATTGGTGGGTCCCTTCAGAGGAACTGTCCACAGACTGCACGACTGTCCGCCAACTACCAAATCAAATATAGCCTGTGTAAAGTTGTTAAAGTTGCCAGATCAACTAAGAATGGGTCTAGGTGGTCTGGAAGGGTAAACTTTCAACTTAAAACATCCTAGATTGGCCAAAAATGCATTTTAAAACTGTCCACAGTGACAACACCGCTGACACGCCGTCACACCACACGGGTGAGGTCACATGATGACATCACTGGATATCCACGGTGATGGTGGGTGTCTGCGGACACCCATTGGCCGGAAGACGCAGTGCACATGCACATGGTTGTCCACAAACAGGCGCACTGTCCGCAGACTAATTAAAATTGCATCATGCCAGACCGGACTTGTCCAGAGACTGGGCGATGTGCTCGGACAACCCATTGTGTAACAGGACACTCTGAACAGTCATGTAGCCCTCAGACTTTTAATTGAAATTTTTAAAAAATTGATTATTTAAGGACAATATACAAGATATTTATAGTATACAAAATAAATGTATTTATAAAAGGGATGCAGTATCAGAATGGGAAACATAAATGGGAGGATTTGGAATTTCTATACAATTGTTAGGAAAATGGGGCTTGGCGTATGGAAAACACAGCTTGGGAGAGCTGCAAATGGGAACAAAGACACAAAAACTACATTTCCCATGAGTCTTTTGTCCGTTATGTTCAGATGCATGCAATCTACAATCATGTTGGGCATTTAAGCCTCTCCCCGGCTTGTTGGTGATTCTGTATGCAGGCACGGGCGGGAATATCCACATATTTTGGACTGGCTAAGGAAAAGAATAAGTATTGCTAACTTGTTTTTGGCTGCTTGCTCTTGTTATTATGTGGAAATTCAATCAGCCATGGTCATGCAAGCATTATTGCAGTATGTAGTCACAACAGAAGCTTAATTCTGGTTTGCACATGCTCTCTGAGCTCCAGAAGACTGCTGTGGCACTATCCTATGTTAATGTTGTTATGTTGCTGCTACACATTGTTCATGGCCATCAATAACGTTCTTTGTGCTTATGCTTGTGGCAATTTTAGGGCTATCTAGGAATACAGGAGGCAAGATGAATCCTAATTAAGAAGGATTTATTGAAAGTTCATGCTATAAGTGTTTTGCAGCTTTTCCCCATCGCTCCCCTTCCCTATCCCACTACAAGTCTTCCTAATCCTCTACCCGGTTGTCCAGACACCCCCTACCTATCCACAACCTGTCCCTAGCCCTCTTCCCCCCATCGGCTGCCTTGTGGTCCTGTACAGTTAAGATGCCAACCAAGGTGGGAGGGGTCAACTTCATTTGGCTTCCGTGGCTAGGAAGGAGTTCTGTGATACTCCACGGGTGTGACAACAATGGTCATCAGGGGAGGGAGGGAGTGAAGTTTCATCAAAGCGTCTTTCAAATATATGTTGGGAATTTCATGGGGGGTGATTGTGGGGACAGAGGTTGTCTTTGGGATTCTTGGGATTCTACATAATGAAATTGGGTGTTGTTTCTTCATGTAAAGTATGTGCTATAAGAAAAGAATACATGTACTATATAAATTACATTATTTGTTCATATTGAAAGATCTATTGTTTGCCATTAGAGATGTTATCATCATTCATTTCTTCTTTTGGGAAATGTTCTTCCTGTGAAAATGAAAAAAATAGTGCTTTTTACTTTTAAGAAATGTTTATATAATGAATGGTAATAATAGAGAAATAAATATAGTGTACTTACTATTTAGTAAGAGGTTGTTTTGGAATGAGCACCTGGTGTATGTCAGTCTGTATGAAGAGTTATATGGAAGTGATAATATGGGGTGTATAGTTATGGTTTGTTCTGGTGCATTCTGTTATATTGTGTGCTAAATGAAAACAACATTTGTTCATTTTCAAATGATGATTGTGTAAAAAAAAGTATATTTGGGTGTAGTAAATATACATAATATTGTTTTATATGTGTTTGTTGGTTCAAGGATAGAACATATTTTGTTGTCCCCTTTACAGCTGTGCTTTGTGAATGCTACCTGAAGTCCGTAGACTTTCGTACTGTCTCCGGACTCTACAGCTGCTACATTGGGGGTGAGTATAATATAAAGAACCTGTAGCAAATTAAGGGTGCACTGGTAAAAACCTATGAAATTCAGTTAAAAAACTTTGTTAAAGGGATGGTATGGCTACAAGTAAAACCGAAAAACATCAATTGTGATGTCATCTTGGATGTTCTGGGTGTTAGTCTTAGCAGTGCACGGTGGTGGCGCAAGTTCTGGTTGCTTAGCTTACCATAACTGGTGAATTTCTGGGTTTTTCAGTTTTACTTGTAACCATAACGTCCCTTTAAAAAAGATTTTTCACCGAATTGCATAGGTTTTTATTAGTGCAACTTAACCAATAACGTCCCTTTAACAAACGTTTTTCTGCGAATTTCATAGGTTTTTATGAGTGAAAATGTTTTATGATGTTACATCACTGTATATAAGTTACTAATAATTCCTCTTTTAACATATATGAAAGTACTTTAAACATCCTTTAACAAACATATTTTTTGCAATGCATACTGATGTGTGTCATTATCAGCAGTGCAGGTCATGGTTGAATTGCCTAGGGCATGAGGCTCGACCATGACCCAAGCCCCACCAATCCACCCTCGTTATCCACTGCGCCTACCCTGCATCCTAGTTCAATGTCCACTATACCCTCATAATGTGACCAATGGCCAGTGCTCATGGCTTGCAGGGCCAGTCTCCACAATCATGGGGCATTGGCTTTGGCCATGCCGCATTCCCCAATATCCATATCAAAGTACACATTTATTCTTGCCGAGGACCAGGCCACTGCCCAGCAAAGTTATATCACTATTCTTTGTACTTACCTTTTGACAATTTCAAAAAAAAGTAAAACAGGACAGATTTGCAAAAGCATGCTTTCAAGTCCTTGCTGATGCTCCTCGCACAGGTTTGCTGTAATCCTGTCCAGCGGTCCGGGCTGCAGCTTCAAGCATAATTTTTTTCTCCCATTTGAACCTAGAGCTTCGGCCATGCCGCATGCCCGAATAAATAAATAGGAGAAGGCATTCATCCTTGCCGAGGGCCAGGCCCACTTTCCATGCACCAAAGGTGTATCGTATTTTTTTTAACTTACATTAGGACACTTTGAAAAAATAAAACACAAGACAGATTTACAAATGCATGCTTTCACGTCATTGCTGATGCTCCTTGTGCAGGTTTATTGTAATACAGTCCAGCACTTCAGGCTGTAGCCACAAGCAGAATGTTTTTTCCTTTCAGACCTAGGGCTTCGACCATGCAGCATGCCCCAATAAGCAAATCAAGAGTACACATTTGTCCTTGCTCAGGGCCAGGCCAATTGCCCAGGCACCATTCTTATATATATATTTTGTGAACTAACATTTTTACTCTTTAGAAAAATAAAACACAGGACAGATTTGCAAAACCATGCTTTGAGGTCTTTGCATATGCTCCACGCGAATGTTTACTGCAATCCTGTCGAGCACTTTGGGCTGTAGCTACAAACAGAATTATTTTTCCCATTCAGACCTATCCTAATTTTGAAAAACTTTACCACATAGCCGATCCCGGTGGCCATGCCCACTTTAACCCTCTTGCCGTTCCCTGTTGGTCATGGTCAGTAGACATATTGTCCAGGTCATGACCTTTGGCCATGACTCAAACTATCTGGCCATTGCCCATGGCCACAGGTTATACCTCAGTCACCAAAGGTATATCACAATTTCTTGTACCGATATTTACAAAAAATAAAACACGGACACATTTGCAAAACCATGCTTTCAGGTCGGGTCAGGTTATATTTGAATTCATGGCTTTTGTCCAAAGCATTGCAAATTCAAGTCACCAGCCAGAATAACATTTGTGATGTCTTGGGCTTTGTGCCACCATTTCTAAAAGTAATTCTAGGTCACCAAAAAAAAATACTGTCAGGAACTCTGCAGGATTTCGATAGATGTTGAATAATGCAATTTTTATTTCATTATATGTAATTCTGACAAGTTGGATTTAATGATTAGGGGCAGCCCAAGGAAAAAGTTCTACATTGTTCGCCACAGCAACCAAAAGACCTGATAAATCACGACCGTTACTATTAGATTTAGCTGGTTGTAAGATAATATCATAGCCATTCCACACCGGGGGTACACTCAACCAGGTCTCTTGTCATGCAAGTATCTGGAACGAAGACAGAATATTAATGCTTGAGTTGGGCAAATGCCAGTGGCCACAGGTATTCCAGCTAACAAAAGCAAAATGTTTATTATGTATCTGGTTTATTAGTTATATAGTTTATTTATGTATTTATTTATTTATTTATTGCATTTATTACTCGCCCAAACCCTTGGGTACCACGGCGATGTTACAGACAGCTTGGTTAAAACATTTCTTGGACTTTGCCAATCGGGCGCAGTGCATGTGAATACAAAATCATCATACACGAAGACATTAAATGCAGGGTTTCAGTACAATGATATTTCCTGAAGCATGGAGGGGGATTTTTTAGTCTTGGTTAAATAGCCACGTTTTCAGGATTTCTTGAAACCTGAGAATGTTTGCTCATTTTTGATGGGGAGGGGAAGAGTGTTCCAATATGTGGGTGCGAGGTATTGGAAACTACTGGCTCCTGCCTTGGTTGTCTTGTAGCGGGGATAGCTAGGAGTAATTGACTGTTTAGATCTGAGGGGCCTCTTAGATACTTTTCTGGTGATGGCGTGGTTGAGGTAGATGGGGACACATGAGTGGATGCATTTGAATGTGACGCACAGAGCTTTGAATGTGACCCTGGCTTGATGGGGAGCCAGTGATGGTTTCTTCTAATATTTGAGATATGATCTGACTTCCTTATTCAAGGGCCGACCGAAGGGCTTTATTTTGGATAAGCTGTAGTTTGTTTAGATTGGCTTTGAGGTACCCAGGTAGAGTACGTTGCAGTAGTCGAGCCTGGATAGGATTAAAGCTCTTGCCAGGCGTGGATACAATTGGTGGGTGTCAAGAATTGGCGACTGAGAGCAATAAGTTTGCGGTGTAGGATGTAGAGGAAGAGAGGCGTTTGATGTGCTTGGTTCATGGTGAGGTTGCATCAAGGTAGAACCTAGTGTTTTCACTTGTTTGAGTACTGATATGTTTGTGCCATCAATGTTGATGGATGAGTAATCAGGATGTAATGCTTCTATTTTGGATTGGAGCCACAATGAGAACTCAGTCTCTCATCATTGAGACAGAGGCTATTTAGTGCCATCCAATTTTGGATTATGCATATATTTTGTTGATAGTGTCGGTGTCTTGAGTGTAGTCTCCGATAAAGGGATGAGGATCTGGGTGTTATCTGCAAAGTTGGTGTAGATGACACCCATGTCGTCTAGCGCTGAGAAGAGGAGTTTAGTGTATGCATTGTATAATGTTGGTGAGAGACAGGAACCTTGGGGGACACCAATGGGTACTATGATGGGGTTGGCGGCTTGTTTACCTATGGCGACCCTGGAGGTGCGGTCAGCAAGTTGATTGAGATTGATAAGATGTGGGTGCCTGGGGTTCTCTGCATTGCTTATATTCATAACTTTGCAGTGATCATGTGCCTGACTCTGCGTCGTGTCTCTTTGGGGAACCACCCAGTGCAGTTCTTTTTGCTAGTGATGGATCTTGTGCTAACACAAAGCATAGGGTTAACAGCTCTAATTTTGTCTTCCAAATAATATTTCTAACAACACGAGATGGAGGCCATATTCTCACTATTGACATGTCTCTGTCATTCAGAAATTCAAATTGGGAGATATCAGTTGAATGTAAGTCTTGAAAACTGTGGATTTCCTCAAAAATAGCTAACACTGATGCTCTGTTCAGGTCATACACTTGGAAAGGTGCAGGACGACACTTCAAAATGAAGCAATGATCCTTTCGAGAGGTTTTTATCAATGGTGAGTCTCGATCATCAACCTAGTTTGTTTTAACTTTTACGTATTTACTTGAAGCACATTACTTACATTGTCCTTCATAATTTGAGCACATTGATCACCTTCCATGACCATGTTTGTTTTTGAGGCTCTCCCTCCCTGTGCTTGAACTGATATTGGGACATCAGAACTTCTTTAAAAGTAGACTAAATCAAGTCTCTGATCTGAAGAATCATGACACTAACAATATTTGAGTCTTCCATTGGTCTCTTTCTGCCTGTCTCGGACACCAGTATACTGGATGTTTTATTACTCTCTAAAAGAGAGGCATCTTTGACCATCTGATGTGAGAAGATTGCCACCTAATTGTACTGACAGCTGGTGGTGCTTGACTTACAACTGGACTAGGTTCAACTTGTACATGCTTTCGTTGTAGTACTTCTCCTGCTAGGGCCGCAATCAAAGCATAAAATGGAGCATAATCAGGGAGCAATTTTCTGATTCCTAACATTCTCTGCCCTTTCTTTTAAGCATTTAACAATTTTTCGGAATGTTTTGGTTGCTAGTTGAAGCACCTCATGTGTAGCTTGCGTTACCACTCGTTTTACAAAGTGCTTTACACTGGTGTTAGTGTGCATAGTAGGGTGCGTATCAAGGACTACTTTTTCGCCCTGCTATCAGATGGAGTCAGATTTTATGCATGCGGGGGCAAGTGAGGAGTCAACGTATCCCCATCTATCGAAACAGGTGTAGCTAATGGCCTAATTATAGAAGTGATGCTAGGTATCACGCACCAGGTGTGTTGTGCGATATGAATACTTTGTAAGCTAGGTACATTACAATTATCAGCATTTGATGTAATTTCTCTTTGATCTTGTTGAGCTTTTAGTTTCATATCAACAACTTTCATCCATGAAACCATGCTGTCAAGCATAATTTTGCATTCTAAATTTTCAAACAATTTGAGTAAGGAAGAAATTGAAGTGTTCATGGCATTTAGAGTAATTTGTAACAATGGTGCCAAATCTTGTGTTGCCTTTGCAAGCTCCTGTGAACTTGCTATGTGTGAGGAAACTTGCTGGGGGTGTCCAGGAGTTGGGTTGGTGAAAGATAAGAAAAGATTAACAGCCGTCTGATTTGTCTGTTCAAATAAACTCTGTGAAAGGTTTCAAGAATTCTTTCTCTTTTCAGAGAAGACATTTATCAGCAAAAAACATTCTGGAACTCCAATCATTGCGTGCCTACAGGCATTACTATCATTTCAATTAGAAGCTAAATCAATTAGTACTGGCAAAACACAATCGAGACACTCTTCAGTTAAATTTATATAATTTGGTTGTTGCCCACCATGTGGGCCTCTAAACACATCATCTATGGTAGGCTGCCTTATTAGATCTACTGCAGAAGCAACAGGACCACACCCCGCCAATAGAACAACCGCCCCTGAGAATAGTTGTCTGTCAGTAAGTGAAATATTAACAACTTCTACCTGTGGGTCTTCGCGGTCCACGGGCTGGGTGTGCGCACCATTAGGTTCTTCAGCTGCAACACCAGGTGTCATAAAACGAGCCTACAAAAATCACGTATGTATCGTATTTCATCGGCTGCGTGCTTTTTAACCAATATGAACGAGCCCAGACCTGTTAAGGTTTTGCTGGCATAGACTTGAGCATGATTGATGCCCGAGATACCAACATATGGGACAGCATACCCGATTTTAACATGTATTGTCCATTGTGCATAAAAAATAAATATTCGATTTCTATCCAACAAGACTTGTTATGCACAGAATATAATATTGGCCTCTCACAAGGCTTACAAGCATTTGAAAATGTAT
Source organism: Ambystoma mexicanum (assembly GCA_002915635.3). Classification (NCBI taxonomy): domain Eukaryota; kingdom Metazoa; phylum Chordata; class Amphibia; order Caudata; family Ambystomatidae; genus Ambystoma; species Ambystoma mexicanum. Next base: position 312,152,699 of record CM010936.2, on the reverse strand, counting down.
ATCACTAAGGGTGAAAGAAATACACTTTTTCACCATGTGCTTGCTGGTGAGCTGCGATCAGCCAAACAGCTAAACAGCATCCACTTTAGCATGCAACTTTGCATGCGTGCGTGTTATGCGTGTGTCCCCAGAGTTTTGTTGGCTTCTGGGAAATTAGGGCGGAGAAACCGCTGCAAGAATGAGCACGCCCACGTCCTTTGGAAATCCTTTGAAGTTGGGGAAAGGTCTGTATCCGCGATAGCCCACAGCCAAAAAGCATCTACCTTAGCATGCAACTTTGCATGCACGCCATCACCCTTGCTTATTCATATGCCCTGGGGGCTGTCCACTGGAAGGGAGGCAGATCCTGTTCCAGGAAGCACAGTCCTTTGAAGGCAGGCCAGGAAAAAAACCTGTTCTGTGGCTTCAGCAAATGTATTTTTTTTTTTTTTTTTTTCCTGAACCAGAAAGCAAGACTGTTGGAATTAAATATCCTGTATATATTTTAAAACAAACTCCCCTCACCTTTCTATGCAAGGAGAGGGCCTTAATTCAACAATTTACTTTTAAACAGATATTTCCTTGTTTGTAAAAGAGCACCATTTTACACGTGGTAAACTTCCCTTGGCTGTAACTTTACAATGCGGTTTTCTTCTAGATTCTAAACATTATTTGTAGCCCTAGTCAATTTCTCATACACAGAAATCTGTTCAAGGCAAGGGTCCACTGAGACTGAAATAAGCACAGAGAGATAGGGCTTCTTGTGCAGAGTTTAGCTGTGATATTCTGTTGCAAAAAGTCAAGCATTTTTCCGTACGGCTTGCAGTGAAGTTCTTTGTTATTTCACAGATCTTGCCTGACACAGCCTGCCATTCAAGGAGAAATGCCCCCTTTTGCTGCAGCACATCCTGAATATGGATGGATATATCTGGGTCTCACTGGAACTAAACTGTGTACTTGAAACGGTGGAAACGAGCATCAGGTCACAGTCATTTTAAATGCAAAATATTTCCTTTTTCAATGGCACATTTTGAGCTAGCAGCATAGAAGAGCTGCTTTTCAAATCTTTTCTTTGGTGTACATATGGAAAACACTGGCAGCCTTTCTCGGGGTGTTCCATTTTCCATCTTGCCACATATGTGCTTGGCAAAACAGCGTAGCAGTATTTCAGTGACTGCAAAACACAGTTTTGGTGCAATGCAATGGTGCTCACCAGAGCCAGTGCAGCCATTCTGCTGGTCCTGCTGAAAATGCAGTTTGGTGATGTAGTGGACTTCTGCTGGGCGGATAAATGTACCCCACAGATCCCCCTGACTTTCCAGAGACTTCTTGTTGAGGGAGAGTAGGGCAAAGTGGGGTTCATCGGGTGGAGTCCTTCTTCCATCAGGGAGTGGTACGCCACAATCCTCCCATTGTCTTTTGTTAGAGTGTGAAGCGACACCCCCTTTCCTTCCTTCCTTTCCTGGGTCCCGGGGGAAATTCTCACTGGTCTATGAAGGAATGGAATCAATACTCACTAGTGGATAGATAAAGACAGGTTACACATTTTTCCAACTGACTGTCTTCCCGGAAGGTTGCATCATTTGGACACACATACATTACATTTTTACAGTATTCGAACAATATCAGCAAATAATTCCTTAACAAGGAAAAGATAGCTATTTTTATGCCATGGTATGTCTTTTGCAATGATAATGAAAAAAAGTACTCCCTGTTAGATAGATATACCTATGGACCTAACTGTTCCCTTCGGGTTCTTCTTTTTCTTGCTCTCGTTCTCCAGAGGTCTCCTCTATTTGACTATCCCTTGGCTCCTCAATCAGCCTCAAAGTGTGCCTGGGGTGACAACTCTTTAACTGATTAATGTGGACCCATTTCTCTTCTGTCAGCACTCCTTTGGGCTTGCAGATTTTGTAGGCGACAGGTGAAATTGTATCTACAATTTCAAAAGGATGGTGCCAGGAGGGGAGAAATGTTCGCTCCTTAGTTCTGGTTCGTTTGAAAATTGTACAAGTAGACCCTGTCTCCTACTTGGTATTCCTTTTTGGTTGTTTTTAAGTCACATTGAGTCTTCATCCCCTCTGCTGATTTTTCCAGATTCTGCTGAGCGTACGCAAAAGCATGCTGAAGGTGTTTTCTTAGATTCTCAACATATTCATGTGTTGTGCAGGCGTTTATCAGTGTCTGCTCTTGTGTTCTATAGAGCAGATGCTGAGGTAGCACCATCCTTTGTCCAGTCATTAGCTTAAATGGAGACATTTTGGTCGCAGAAGATGGTGTAGATCTGATGGCCATCCAGACAAGCGGTAATCGGATGTCCCAACTTGGCCCATAATCTGCCACAAACTGTTTTAGAATGCTCACAATTGTTTTATTGTACCTCTTAACTCCCCCACTAGAGAACAAGCGGTATGCAATATGAAGTTTCCTTTTTAACCCAAGTTTCCCCAACATCTTTGTCATCTGATCTGGTGAAGTGACTTCCTCGGTCTTACTCAATCTTTTGGGGTAAGCCAAAACGCGAGAAAATGTCTTTGATCATCAGGGCAGCTCCTGTTTCTGCCTTGCAATTTGGGGCCGGGAGACATTCTACCCATTTGGTAAACAAGCATGTTACTGTTAACATGTGCTTGTGCCCCTAGAGGAGCGAATCACGGGCCCGATGAAGTCTACTTGTAAATCTGATCAAGGCAGTGCCATCAACTTCTCCTGGAGGGGAGCTCGGTGTGTGATTGAACTTGGCTGAAATTGTGCACACACAAGACACCCCTTCAAATATTGGTTGAGACCCTGCCCCATGTGTGGGCAGTATGCAACCTCCAGCAGGATTTCTAGAGTAAGTTGAAACCCCTGATGACCGGCTGTGGCCACGTCATGGGCGTGATTTAGCATCAGGCTCCGGAATGAGGTAGGTATCACTCACTGGTCGCATCCAGAGATGGATCTCCTTACCAACAAACTGTCTTGGATTTGGAACATTTTGGGACACATAATCAACACCCTGAGTTCCTCTTTCCCAATGTAATCGGTATCCGTCAGAGGAAAGTTCTCAGGGTCCTCAATGTGTTGGTAAAATTTCCCAATAATCAGATCCCCTTTTTGTGCCATGATTAAATCAGCATCTGGGGTCTCCTTACTCCACTGGGCCGTTGAGAACTCATTGTGAACATTTGTCTGGGACCTAGTGACAGCAGTGACCTGGATTTCCCCCAACAGGGATTCGATCTCAAAGAGATCCCCATGGATGGCTCTGGTTTTGGCCAGCTGATCAGCTAGGTAATTTCCAGTTTTGTCTGGCCCCTCTATTCTGGAATGACCCTTAATCTTTTTCCAATAGATGGTCATCCCATTAGAGGTGACCAGATCATCAATATTTTGTATGAGCTTGCCATGTTTGAGTGGTTTGTTATTAGCACACCTAATGCCTCTAGTTTTCTAATTTACCAGATGCTCCACAAACACGTTCCAGACGTAATCTGAATCAGTGATTATGACCAGTTTGTAGAGGTGGTGTTGGACGGCAGTGAGGATGGCCCGATGAACTGGCATCAACTCAGCCACCTGACTACTGTGGTGACTGATTTTGTACCT
>CM010936.2:312125663-312149109 GCA_002915635.3 Ambystoma mexicanum | reverse complement strand
TGAGCACGATGTTTGTGCCATGTGTCGGTGCAGTCATGCCACCACACCCTGTGGTTCCGGGAGATGCAGCTTCTGCATCTGGCACTGGCCCCGTGTGACCCGGCAGTCCGTTTCATCGACTGCCACGGGCCCAAGGGTAGTGGTAGCTGCAGGTGCAGCTGTGGACACCACCACCCAGGCCTGGGTCTGCCAGCGCAAGCTGCGTTGGCACTTGAAGAGCCCTTGGAAGATTTCCAACAGGCCAGGAGGGAAACCGTAGGGGCACGCAGGGCTGCCCTGACCAAGACACATGTCCCTGGGGCAGTTATGTCATCTGCTGCCCCGAACACCCGGGTATTGGCATGTGCAGGGGCAGATGCACCCAACAACACCCCGGTTTTGAATCTGCCTACCAGGACAGTTGCGGTCAATGACCCTGCCACAGCGGATGTTGCTGCGCACGGTCCATTAGAGGGCACCCAGCTGCCACTGACACAAGTCAGGCCTTTGGTCGTCCCTCCACCTGCCACTCCCTTGGCTCAATCCACCGAACCCACTGGCCATACTGATCAGGGCAGCATTAGCCAGCCAGGGTCTGCGCCACAATCAAAGAGGAGGAAGGTTGCACTTGCAGCACAGGCTGGGACCCCACACACAGCCACGACTTCCTGCACGTCGAGGAAGAAGCCTTTCTGCAGACAGGAACTGGAATTCCTCATGGACTACATGCAGGACCACAGCCGTGACATGCTAGTGGGTGCTAATTGTCAGACTACGGCTGCCCACCGTGATACCCACTGGAAGCAAGTTGCGGAACATGTGAGTGCATTCGGCCATGAGGTGCGCATGGTGCAAGAGTGCAAAAAGCATTGGAATGACCTCAAACGCAGCGCTAAGGCTAAGCGTGCCTCAAATTACAACTTGACTCTGGTGACTGGCAGTGGGCCTGCACCAGAGGAGGAAGACCTCACTCCGCATGAGTCACTCGTTGCGGAGTTCATACCATCTGAATCGGTCGAAGGAGTGGGAGAGATGCCAGACTTTGATGCCCAGTCCAGTGAGTGTTGATGCATGAGGACGTGTGTATTTTACTTGTGTGATGTGTTGTGCATGACTGCCACTACATGTCACGTACATGGTTCTGATGTGCAAGTAATGCAATGCTTCCCTGATGCATGTCTACTCTGCTGGATGGTGGACATGTGGAGCAGACGGGGACTGTCCGCATCACCACTATTGCACCCTACTCACATGCTGTTTACCAGTATGCCCCTCCGGATCCATGTTCCAGCTCACTGGAACTTCTGCATGTAGCGTGGGGTGATCTTCCTCTCAGCCCAGGGACTATGTATAGCATGACTAACGTGCATGTGTCCTCTGCCTGCAAGCGGTACTCAATGTAGGCATGCTCCCTGCCCCTCAACCCCCCTCTGCACCCCAATTCCACCTTAGCACTGGTCTGCTTAAATATTGCCATTAGGTAACTTCCCTGTTCCATGCCTCCTGTGTACATGCTAACATCCAGCGCCAATCTGCCAGACATATGCTGTGTGTACATCCTTAGTACTTGATGCAGGGTGTCTCACTTGTACTGTGCAGAGGTCAGATGCCCCGCAGGGACATGAGTGCCCATTCATGATCCATGTGCATTCCACGCATGCCCCTATGTGTCCATGACTGAATGATCACTGTAATACAAGTCCTGGATGACCTACATTGCATGGCATTTCATCTGCCTAACCATGTCAACTGTGGCTCAGTACTGCGTTGCACACATGTTTAGGGTCTGACAATCTGTGTGGGTCACAGGCCTCAGCCTGTTTAATGGCCAATGACTCTGTCCAACTGGTGTAGTGTCCTTCTTTCACACGTGGGTGTACTCCAGAGGTTTATCATGTGTCCTGCTTACTGTCCCATCATCATTTGCTGTGTTGTCACTTGATTCACATGATGCTGTTTTGATGCCTAGTCAACACTGTCAAACACAGGTCTATGGTCAGCCTTTGTAATACCAAATGCTAGGTATCCTGCTTTTGCACTTGGGGGAGGGTGGTTTTGCTTGTAGACATGTCTACCCATTGAATGCACATTGCACTGATGCCTGAAGTTGACCTTGCACTGCCTTCACATTTTCTGACACACACACCATTGAAGTCCTTGTACATGTATATAGTGAGTAACATACATATTTGCTGCACTGCATAGACCCACTTCAGTGGCAAACTGCCACCATTCCACAGGTCTAATCACAGAAGCATTTCCAAGTTGAACCCCAGCATGCATGGCCAGCTTCTACTTTGTGTTGTCAGATGTCTGCCTGATTGTTTTGGTGTCGTGTGTGTATGTTTTGTGTGCTTCTAACATGTGTAGTGACCTTTTTTCTCTCTATTTTTCAGGTGATGACGGAATGGAGCGCGAGGATGGTGTTGTCATGCCAGGCACAGGGTTGTTATCACTACATCAACCCAGAACAAGTGGGGGTATGGGGTGTAGACCACGAAAGCCCCAAGTGCTACAGTCCATCTTGTCTCTCGCTGCCTATGAGTCCAGCCCTGATGAACACTCTGACAACCATGTCGAGTTGATGATAGCATCAGGTCCATATGTCAGGGGTGAGTGATTCTGATATGGACACTCCTCTGTCCGCGACACCTGCACTGAGGGGACAGACAGCCTTGGAAACTCTGCCCATGGGGATCGGGACACAGGGTCACCCTCCACACTAGTCACTGATATGCCTGGGACATCACATCGACGGGGGCATGTAGTCGTGCAGCGCAGGCGGTGCCAACACAACGAGAACACCCGGTCCTTGGGTCCCGCAGGGGTCAAGCCCAGCAACGCAGTCACCATGCGCAATCGCAGTATACTGAGTGGGAGCAAGACATGACTGCCAATTCTGAACAGCAGGGGGCAGCTATGGAGAACATCGCTGAGAGCATGGAGCATGTGGCCCGATCCGTGCTCCCCCCTGCTTCTCCAGCAGCAGGTGGCACGGTCCATGGCCAGCTCGCTCAGGCTGGGCATGGCGGCCACAGACTGGGCACGCCAGGCTGAAATGTCGTCTCTGTGTCAAGCAATTGCTGCGCACGCAGAGGCACACATTAAGGCCCTGAGGGAGGAGTATGTTTCCCTCAGATCCACTCTGGGTGTCCTTCGGATGTCCCAGAGGGAACGGGCAGAGGAGAGGTTTGCACAGCTTGAGCGTACCATCTCGGCTGAGCTACATGCTTGCCGGGAGGTGCAGCAGTTGTCCAGCCAGGCCTTGCAGGAGGAACTCCGTGTTACACATGCTACCTTGCAAGAGGAAGCACGTGTATCACGGGAGGTTCTGCATGCAGACCTACGTGTCATCGCCACACAGAACCAGGCTCACACCGTCCGACCAGACTTGCTGCCGACGAGGGGCAAGCTGCGGCTATGCGTGGTCATGCTCCTTTGCCACGTCCTCCTTTCCAGGAAGAGCCACACTCGGCGACAATCTATCTCCCACATAAGTCGGGCTGTGCAGGCGTTGAGCCCATGGAGGTTTTTTTTTCTTTCCTCAGCATCATCGCATGTGGGTGTTGAGCAGCACCCTGTACCTCACCCTCCTGGGTGCCTCCCCCCGGGTCGTATGTGGCCATTTTTGATTTTCTTTTAGTTTAGTTAGTTAAGTTTCTGTTTGATAGTTAGTTTAAATAGGTAAAGTAGATTTCATAGTTAGTGTAATTAGTTATATAGTTTAAAATTGCTTGTCCTATTGTGCTTTCATGTGACGGTGTGGTGCTTTGTGGGCTTTTGAAAACATCCACTGTCTGTTCCGGCTGGGCCCTTCAAGCTTGTCTTGTGTATGTGTTTGCTGCTTGGGATCCTTGACTCACATATGCCACTCCTGCATCCCTTATCCATGGGCTCGCAAGGATGGTTCGGTGTAACAGCCTATTACACAAGGGCTTTGACTGTCATATATGTGGCATGTCTGCTGCTGTGGAACTTGTGTTAACACCCCTAGTGGGGATGATTGGGGTGTAATTGACCACTGTTCTTCTTTTGCTAGATGGGGTGTTTCATGATTCATGTGTATATTCATTGCTATGCATTGTGTAGTATGTTTCTTATCTTTACTGTACATGTGCTTGTTGCAATTCATGCCGTAGTTATTGTGTTCCACACTTTGGCTGTGAAAGACAGACTGATGGTGTGATTTCTGATTTACGTCTCTGACATGGTCCAGTCATGAAATGCCTGAAGAGACACACACAGATGAATCTAAAGCATTAATCATGTGTTTCATGGCCTTTCTGCAGTGGGATGAGCCTCCAGACCACCTTTGCCAGCAGACATGGGCCATTTTACGTCTGGAATCTGGACACGTTTGGTGGTGCTGACATGCGCATGTGTGTGCAAGCAGAGGCACAGGGATTGCGATCATACATCCGAAAACTGCTGATGTGTTTCAAGGGACTCCATGCAAGGTGAGCAGCACAGGGGGGTCACAACACAGCAAACCTTCCACCAGGCCAGTTGCACATGCATGCTTAGTAGCAGCACTGACAGTGAGCTTGGACAAATATTGGTGTTGAAGCGCACAATACGGCTCAGATGTGTTAGTGGACTGATGGCTAGTTGATGGGAAAGTTGTCTGGGGCACCTGCAGGGGCAGTGGCACATACCCTCCGGTCCACCATGGTCCATTGAGGCACTTGTATTAGCCATGGAGCGGTCCGAGACATGGAAAGAAGCAGCTCACAGGGACAGAGAGGAAGGGACAGACTTGGGTGCAGTGCATTTCATTTCCAAGTAGAATTTGAAACATGCACTGCCTACTTTATTTTGGTCATGGTGGTACACGACTTGTTCTGAAGTCATACCTTGCTATATGCGTCTGTCTGCTTACCCAGGGAACATTGCATGTTGTGTGAATCGTGACACATTGGTGATCCATTTGCCACGCACCCACTGCCGCCTGACTTACTGCATTGACTGTGTATGTACCATCACAGGGGTAATGTTACATATGGGTACGAAGCATCCACACAAGATTGTCTGTTTGTAGAGTAGTTTGTTACTTAGGGGGATATTTGGTGGTGTGTTTGTGTGTTTTGGGCATGCACAGATTATTAACTGTGGCTCTCTTTGCAGCATTGAACTGCTCCTGTTACCGGACCTGAGAGTGTGCAGGCAGGAGGCCAGCACTCACCCCAGAGATAAGTTTCTCTTTGACTTCCATTTGAGTAATTTGCTGCTATGTGCATGATGAACAAGTTTGGTCAAATTGTGTATATGTTAATGGGAGTACTACTTTTTTTTGCATTCCGTACTTTCCCGTGTCAATCCTACTCCCCTCTCCTGCCCCTTATTCCGGTCATCCAGTATGCAAATGCCTGTCCCGACTGCATATCCCTGACCCTCCTTCCCCACCAGGGTCTCAGAGGCCTGTTTGAGTTTGACCTTGCAGGCACCCAGACCACGGTGGGGGTGGTTGGTTCGTGCCACTCCTGCGCCTGTACACGGGAGCTGTGACAGAACACATCCGTTCGTGGTGCATCATTCTATGTTATGTACCACACATGGTACACATCCTGTTGTGACATTGTTTTACTGTGCTACCTTGGTTGTTGGCATCATTGTGGTAGTACTTGGCCTTTGTGGCGTACTGCTTCTTCAAGTCATCTACTGGAGGCTGTTCTGTTCTGGTTTGTTTTGCTGCCTGCAGGCTATTTGCTTGGCTTCTGTGTTGGCCTGCTTTGAGTTCTCTTGGATTTGGTGCTTTTGCAAATCAAGGAGGACTCTGAGGGTGCTGGCAACTTTTTACACACAAGGTGGGAGATGGTGACAAAGGGGAAGGATGATCCTGTGGCCAGATGAAATTCAAGGATGAAGGCTGAATAACCGAGGTGCAGTTGTTCAGCGGGTCGGTGTGATTTGTGAAGGGGGGTGTTTTGTTGTTGATAGTTGCCTTGCCCTGCAGTGTGATGGGCACTCTGACATTGTAATTGTGGTATCCTATGTACATGATGTATTACGCTGATCAATGCCTGTTCATGTGTTGTGTTTACCTTTCAGGTGTGAGGGGATAGTTGTGGTTTGACATGCACGGGTATACACATGGTGAATGTTCACATGTGATGTTTAGAGGACACTGTTGGTCACTTGATTGCACATGCATATGTTGAGTGCATGTCCCTACTGACCCACACACTCACACTATAATCCACTACATGTACAACCACCCTTCCATGTCCACGTGTGCACTCTGTTTGCCTTCTGGTGCCCACTGTGTCCCTGCAGCACATGTTCTATGACCAATTGTGGATCCTGTACATGCCTAATTTGCTTTTTGATGTAGTTTGCGCTTAGATGTGATGCTCAGGGTCTGTATCACACACAATGGCTGTTCACTGTGCTGTGCACTGAGCAGTGTGTTGGAGGAGGTGGACACGGCACACAGAAGCTGCAGTGTTGATTTTGCAATGCACATTGTGTATGTAGACAGGCATTCATTGTTATGTTACAACTACAACTTTTGGAATGCATTTGGGTGTACTTATTTTGGGTGGGAGGATGTTGGTCAGTCATTTCATCTGATTCCATGTCAGGCATCATTGTCGGATGCCAATTTACATTTTTCACATGGCAATGTGTACCTTATTGCTACTGTGTTGGTGTATGGCTATTGCTTGCCATGTCATGTTGTGGTTTGAGAGGGTTTGAGTAACATACCAGTGATAGTCATGGCCTGTTTTTCAGGTCTGTGTGATTCATACCTTGCATGTGTGCCTTTTGGTCACACAGGATTGCTTGTGTTTAAGTAGCTAGGTATGCACACAATGTGGCAATTCCATGGCTACAATCTCAGGGTGGTAAGGTTGTGACAGTTGACTGTCTCTTTGTCATCATCCATTGTCACCTGGTATGTGCCAGTCCTGTGTGCACTCCGCAGGGTTGGGAGTTTAGGTGAAAAATGTGGCCACAAGCTGGGTCTGCGCTTCCTCGCCACGTGCCCTATCCCCTCCCATGGGCAGCGCCTGTGCCTGTGGTTGGGGATGTGGGGTCACCACCATGTCCACTGGACCTCCCTGCCGTGTTGCAACATTGTGCAGGACACATACTGCCAAAATGATCCTGCACACTACTGGGGGTGCATGGAGTAGCTGCCCGCCAGAGCGGTCAAGGGAGCAGAAGCGTGACTTGAGCACTCCGAATGTGCGCTCCACTATGGCCCTGGTTGCAATATGGGCCGCGTTGTATCTTACCTGGGGTGGTGTGGTGGGGTTCCGGATTGGCGTCATCATGTGGTTGCTCAGAGGGTAGGCACTGTCCCCTGGAGAGGTGACCATGGTTGTGATTATTGGGGTTTGTGTATTTGTGTGTGTGTGTGACATGCATGCATGTGCACGGGCATTTGTACTCACCTAGGAGCCATGTGTCGCCATGCACCCCAGCTTCCAGGGCCTGGCTCAGGTGCCTACATTCTGTATATGAAACTGTCATGGGTGGAGCCATGGTAGTTTGCATAGATAGAGGTGATGATTCCCTTTGCATCGCATACCACCTATACGTTGATGGAATGCCAGTGCTTGCAGTTTCGGTAGATGTCCTCAGTGGCCCTAGGTGGACGTAGGGCCACATGGGTGCAATCTATGGCACCGAGCACTTTGGGGAAGTGTGCCACCCTGTAAAAGTCCTGGACAACGGCCTGCCTTTCTGCGGGTGTTCTGGGCATGTATATGTGCCTGCGGATTGAGGGGCGCGCTGTCATGATTGCCAAGACCTGGTGTAGGCAGCGTGACTGCGTGGCCTGTGAGACCCCCCCCCACAATGGCAGTAGTCCGCTGAAAAGACCCAGTGGCCAAAAAATGCAGGACATTGAGCACCTTCTCCAAGGGACTCAATGCTTGGGAGCAGAGGGTGGGGGATGTAAGGTCATCTTCCCACTCCCTGACCAGGTCTAGGATGATACAGGGTGGAAACTTATACCTGCCATAGACCTGGTCGTCAGGCATCCCAAAAAGGCTTGTCCGTGGTGAAAAAATGCATGCACTGGCTATTCTCCTCCTCCTGCGGTGTCCCACGATCAGTGCTGCGACAAATGGGGCATTCATCGTAGCTGTATATACGTGTTTGTTGTTTGCGTGCACTTTTATACTGTGCACGGGGACACTTCTGCCTGCCTTTGTGTGGCGGACGCGTTGACGCCTGTACGCATCTTTTGCCGTGCGCGGGTTTCCCGTATTCGAATCCATGAATACGGGTTGTTCGTGTGCTTGTGGGCGTTCCGTGTAGTTCCCTGCAGTACTTCCCCAGCTACACCTTCTTTTTCACGTGTTATTCCCCATTCCGCGTGTTCCGCCCAATGTTCCGCCCACTTTTTTTGTGTGCGCCGCGCTATGTGCACTTATGCTGTGCGCGTAGCACACGCCGTTTGATGACGTCTGTGCCCGCATGCACCATGCATGGATTTGGCGCACAATCAGTGGGAAACAAGCGCAGCACCTTCCTTGAATCGCACGCGTGCGCGTGCGCTTGCTTTCTCACGCTTGCACCACCTTGCGCCTGCTTGCGCTGGGATTTTCGGCGCACGTTTGTTCCATGAATCGGCCCCATTATGTTGTTATGTTGGCATTAGACACACATGTTTGTGCACTTAGAAATGTACATGAGTCCATTTTTTTTAGCGCTTGGTTTGAGAGAAATGGTGCTAGGCACTATAGATTGAATGCATGAGGCCTGTGCCATTCTGAGCCATTCTGAAGACACACAGAGAGCAGCCCCACTGTCCGCGAGAGGTTGTTATGAGTAGACTGTGAGTTGGTATGTTAACAGAGTCTTGGCAGGAAGGCTGTAGCTTTTGCCCGAGCAGGAGAGATAGGAATGCGGCTTGCTGGCTTAATCAGAATCCTTGATGCTTGTTCGTAGACAGACAGAAAGGAGGGAGGCAATCTGAAGAGATTGAGTAGTTTGCACAAGCTTTTCGGTAGCTGAGATGGGAGAATGGTATTATGATTTCGCAAGAGAGAGAGGCCATGTGCAATGCACAGACAGAAAGACAAGGGCCCTCATTACAACCCCGGCGCTAAACCATGGCGCTATTAGCACCATGGTTGGTGCCGGTGTTGTAACAAGTCCACCATGGTGGAATGGGGAAATACCACCCCATTCCAAGGTTGGCAGGGTGGTAATTCCCCATGCCGACATGGCCCTTCCCCATTCCCATTTTTGCCCCATAGGGCTCAATGGGACTGGGGAAGGCGCTAATTACGGCACCGTAAATTATGGGGCCGTAATTAGCTCCTAGGTCCCTTTGCGGGTTGGTTTTTTAAAGCCTGCTAAAGGCAGGCGTTAAAGTGCCACCCGCAAAGGGACCTCCTAATCAGGTGTTTAGGGTTTAACGGCGCCAACACCTTTTACTGCGCCGTTAACCCCTTAACGCCTGGGTTGTAATGAGGGCCAAAATATGCTTGTTCCATCCTGTACCTTGAATGTCACAGTGACTTAGAAACATTTGCATACATAATGAGACATTTTGGCGCTTGCTGCTTTTAGAGAATGCATAGCTATGAGTTTTGACATGTTACCATAGGGATGCATGACTTAATTTGACACTATAACCAGGGCTCAGGGTTTGCAGTAAGAAGAAGCATTTTGGGATTCAGATGGAGAGCAGAGTTCGAGAGCGATCTGGGAGAGCAGTTGGCAGGAGATCAGATGAGCATGGCAGAGACTTAAGGCTGTTCGAGTGAGCAGTTTGAAGGGGAGACAAGCCCGATAGATGCAGACTGGTGAGGGCTGCCTGCAGTTCTTGCAAAAGGGGAGTAAAGGCCTATTGAGTGGGAAGCTGTGTTGTTGAGGGTTGCACACACACTAGATGGGGTTTGAGTGTCGTTGTGTGTGGTGATGGGAATGAGAGATGCTGACACTTGCCACATATAGCTCTACGCTGCTTTGAGATTAGCATTGTTATTATTAGGCCACAATGAATGTAGATCCAGCAGGACTGGGTAATTAGGTTGATATGCATAGAAGCCAGAAGAGCTGGCAATTGTAGATTGCATTCATTTGCATTATTGCATTTATTATAGTTTGCACCCATGCAGAAAGGGTTGCAAATTCGTTTTTCTAATACTGATTTAGCTTGCCTTGCTAAGCATGAATAAATGTGTTTCCTTGTTATAATTGCACCGACTTGTGTGTTTTCTTTTCGTGTGGATTCTTACATCATTGAAGTGTCATTTATTAGTGTTTGGTTTGGCTTGTGCATGTCCCATATTTTGTAGTAACACAGAACACAGTGCGCACCTTCTGAGAGATATGGCTGACTACCCCCACATGGTGTTGCATTTTTGATTCAAACCCTCACACTTGTCTTCTTCATAGACTTTATGCAGGGAATTCAGGTACCCCTCCATGTTGTCCTGGGTTTTGATACTTTCGTCCTTGAGACAGTTTTCTTTGGAACAATCATTGAAGTCAGCCAGACCTTGCGTGAGGGGACTCTTCTTGTTTTGGTCGTATCTGACCTCTACAGGAAAGCCTTGCATGGACAGAACCCAGGAAGGAATTCTGAATTTACTCACATTTCCTGCCCAGATTCTGTTGCTTTGGAGGTATTGCAAAGGCTGGTGTGGATTCTCCCCTATGATGTGTTCCCCTTGGATGAACGGGAGGCAATTTGTCAATGCCCACATCGTTGCCAGGAGTGCCTTCTCACAATCGTTGAATTTTTCCTCCACAGAGGATAAAGTCTTGCTTGCACAGGAGATAACTTTATTGACTGTGTTATGCTTTTGATATAATACTGCTGTCAAGCATGTATTTGAGATTTGAGAATCCCATCTCAAAGAAGAACTCCTTGTTTTGGACATGGTAAGCTAGACAAAGCACTTGTGAGAGACCTATTTTGAGTTGTTTTAATGCCTCGGCTTGATCTGGACCCCACTCCCACTTGACCCCCCTTCAACAGATGGATCAGGGTTCTTGTGACCTCTGTGTAATCCTCAATGAACTTCCTACTGTAATTAGTTAGTCCAAGGAGGCTTCTTAGCTCACGCAGAGTTGTGGGGTCTTAGTTTTAATAGTGCTTCCACTTTTTTCTCCCGGGGACAGAGAACCTCAGGAGTTATTTCATGTCCCAAGAAGTTACATGGGTCCTGCACCACTGTGTCTTCTGGAAGGACAGTTTTGCTCCGGCAGCCCTCAACTGGGTAAGAACATAACAGATTTCCACTATGTGTTCCTCCACAGTTGAGCTTTTTATCAAGACATCATCCACATAGGCCAGGTTACCCCTCTCACCCAAGTCGGGCATGGCCTTATGTAGGAAGATGTTGAATTAGTTGCCAGAGTTTACGTATCCGAAGGGAGTCCAGGTCCACGTGTACTGCTGTCTCCCGAAGGTAAAGGCCAGCTTGTATTGGTCCTCCCTACTGACGTGCATGATCCAGTGTCCATTTATTAGGTCAATAGCGGTATATATCTTTGACGCCTGGATCTGGGCCATCCCTTGGTCAATGTAGGGGAGAAGCCATCGGGACAAGTAGACCCATTTGTTTAGCTCCCTAAGGTCTGCACAAAGTCTCCATTGGTCATTTGGTTTTAAAATTCCCACCACCAAATTATTAAAGGTGCTGTGGACTGGCCGAAGTTTTCCACGGGACTCTAGATTTTTGATAATTTCTGTCAGGGATTCCATAGATGTGAGAGGCAAGCAATATTGCTTCATAAATACTGGAGTCATTCCAGGGTCCGTGGGAATTATTGTTGTATGTATCTTGGTGCGACCGCAGTCGTACAAGTCCACAGCAAAAATATCTTGGAAATCTAAGAACACCTGTTTCAACTTTTGCTTTTGCTCCTCAGTCTCACAGGCATCAGTGAGGTTGACCCGCTCTTCAACCATTTGCCTGAAGCCTGGAAAGAGGTTTTGCTATCTCACCAGTCTCCTCCAGCTGGGTGGAGAGGTCTCTGGTTAGAGTATTGACCTGGACAGAGGGTTTTAGGTAGTAATTGTGGACCTGGAATATCACCTCATCCTGCTTGATGTCACAGTTACCTCTTCCTCCCGGAAGGGCAGGAAGAGTACACCAGAAAATTCCCCCCTTGCTGGGCGAAGATCCTGTCCGGTGGTATGTCATCGTCATAGCAGTAATGGGGATTGGTCCTATCAGTTAATTTCCTAGATCCATGGAAAAATGTTGGTCATCAACAACCATTCCAATAATGGTGCCTGCACCCAGAGTGATACTCCTAGGGGCGCTGTTATCCATCAATATTGGAATGGTGGTGTGTTCTACATTGACTAAGAATGTTGGGTTTAACCCCAAACCCTGCTGTTGGAGAGAAGCATTTAGATGATATAAGCATCAGGGTTTTTCAAATTTTGTCCTCTTTTAACTTTCAAGTCCAATGGGAATTTTCGGGTCCGTCCTGGGATGGTGACCTCCTCTCCAATTTGAACTTCAACTGCATATGGCAGCAATTGGGCTGAGCTTGGGATTGCCCCTTAGTTGGGACCAGGCCTTGTAATTTATAAGGTCCACATTAATTGCAAACCGATTGAGAATGTCACTGCCTAAATAGAATGCAGCAGGGACACCTCACACGGCCCAACAATAATGCTCTATGCTTTTGTTACCTATAGAAATGTTGAGCATACACCTCTAAAGCAGAGATGTTTGGAATTGGGAGTTTCCAGGTCTATTTCCCACTAATCGATCAATTTAAATGTGGGAATGGTTGGATCTTTTGGGAGCTTTCTGAACATGGCTTTGCTGATGAAGCTCTTTCTGTTGTTAAAGCACACTCGGGAGAGAACAGACTCCTTCCCCTCATTTAGCTGAATAGGGAGGAACAACTGTTCTCTAGTATAACATTTCAAAGTATTTCCTTCCAGTGTGGAATGTCACTTGAAACTGGAAGGAAGGTTGATTTTCAGGAATGGAGAGAAGTTCCAATCACCAGCAGTTTGTTGTCCTACAGCAAATACTGTAATGTCAGGTGTTTGATTATTTTGGAAATAAAACTCAATATGATCAGATTTTTGTTCTACCATGTGGCATGTGCCATTTAAACTAACATGGTTGACACTTTGTTTAAATTTTATTGCCCGGTTAGTCTGAGTCCAGAGGACATTGTTCACAGAGGACCTTGTTCACAGTCTATTAGGGTAGACAACCTGCGAAGGATGTCATTCCCTAATAAACAGGGGGTTCCCTCTGGAGTCACAACTATGAACAGGTGTTTCACCTTATGTTGCCCAATTTTTATTTCCAGATCCGCAGTCCCCTCAACAGGAATTTTATTCCTGTCCAAATTCTGGAGTTGTCCAGGAAGAGGGGGAGAGGGATCTGGTGTCTCTTCCCCCTTCCTGAATTTAGCTGCTCAAAGTCCCTTTTTGACAGAAGAGTGGCTTGGGATCCAGTGTCCATCAGTGCTGAAAATGCGCATTGCCCTTGCACTCGAATGGGGGCATATAATCTCCCCTCCTTTTCCTCATGCAGGCAAAGGTAATGGGCAATTTGAGCAAGTAGGGTGTTCAATTTCTTTATTTTAGACTCTGACACAGTGGAGTTTTGGACAATTTTCTGCACCAAAAATATTGCATCCGGAAATAGATGGGATTTTGGAATCCCCTTTTTCTTTTAGCTCTGTGCTGCCCCTCTTACCTGGTGGCAGTCACTAGAACCAGTTTGTGGGGAGGATCCCTCCATTAATATTTTTTTCTCAGGATGACATTTCGGGGTTTCAGGGATGGGTGACTCTGAATCAGTCCCCACACCCACCCAGTCTTCATTCAGATCTCTTGGGACCCATTTTTCTTTGGGAGGAATTCCCCCATGCCTGAAGGAGAAGATTCTCTTCCCAGAATCCCCTAAGGATTCTTGCCCTTCAAATTGGAGGACCCTAACTTCCTCCACAAAATTGACCTTTTTGATTTCTATATTTCGCATACCCACCCTCTGTTCCCTGGGTTGCAGATTTTTAGGGGCAGGAGATTTTAAGTTCCGGTGTGTCTAGGGGCTGTTCACGGATGAGAAAGGAAGCTTCCGCTAGGGGTTTACACCCCCCTTACTCCAGTGCCTCCTCCTCTGGAACCAGTGATTTGTCGGGGTTCTCTCCCCATCATTGTTCTGGGGTGCCAGACCCTTGGTTTGCAGGGTTCTAAGCTGCCATGTTCATCTGAGGCCACTGCTGAGTCCACAACACGCGACTCAGATCCTGTGTGAGGTTCTGGACCTGGCGCTTCAGTTGGGACACCCGCTCTGGCTGGCATGGGGGTCTTTGTTCATATCTAGGTGGTTCTCGGGAAGGGGAACTATCCCTTCTCTCGGAGTACACTGGTTATTGGGGATTTTGGTAGCCCTCCATTCTTGGCCTCCTTTCTCTCGGATTGGGTGCTCTGAACTCCTGAAAGAAAGGAGGGTTGTCCTGCAGGTTGCGGTTTGGTAGATACCAGGGAAAGAAACGTAACCTTGGATTTGGGTATTACTGCCCTCCTGAGGGAAGTTAGGAGGGAAGTTTCCTGGAGTAGTACTTACCTGGTTGGACCCCCCCTTGCCTGGGGGAGTCCATAAATACCCCAAGAGAGGTTGGTTGCCCTTGTATCTTGGACGTATTTAATCAGGAGAGTTAGGGGTCCCATTGGTGGGATTACCTCCCTGACTGCACCCTGTTGCTGAGTGATCAGATGGCCTTCGTGCCTCTGATTTGGGATGGTTTGTTTTTAGGCCCCCCCATTTCTAGGTCTAAAATGGGGGCAACCTTCACCTCCACCAATTTAGCAGCGGCAGTGGTGTTGGTTGGTTTGGGGTTTTTATCTGGTTTTTATTTTCTGCAGGTTTTTGGACCTCATAGATCTGGGTAGCCTGCTCTATTAACCCAGTCCAGGGATCTTTTGTCACGGAAATCCCTCACCAGATGGGTCATTATGTATTTTGGGAGCGCATGAAAATAAGTGGTTATGAATTCTCTGGAATAAGTGCGCACCCGCCTGGTAGTTTGTGTGATGGCACGTTTTAGATCCTGCACAAATTCTCTTGGGGCCTGATCTTCTCTGCATTGCAAATTGTAGTCCGCTTTGAGGGCCTCCTGGGGGTTTCTGTCGGTGGAAAAGTGCTTCAAGATGGCCACCTTGTAGGTGGACCACCTTGAATGGTTTTAATCTTCCAGCCCAGCAATAAAGCTGGAGCACTCCGGAGAGATCGTCCATTTGGCAAAAGTGTTGCAGTTCTAGCTATCTTTGATGTGAAAAGTGTCCATCATCTGTTCATACAGTTCCAGATGCTCGCAGACAGAACATTTTGCGTTTTTGTGGTACAGTGTTGTGAAATTCCTAATAGCCTTGATCTGACTAATGGGGTCTTTCACCAGAACTCTCCTCTGTTTATTTGCCTTCCTTTGCTGCCGCACCTTAGTCTACTCACTCTCAGACTCAGAGCCACTACTGTTTGAGGACCCCTCATTATCTTCTAGGCGCTCCCTGATTCTTTGAGCTAGTTAGTGGCTCGCAGAAGAATGGGGCCTAGTTTCTTCTCCACTGTGGGACACAGGGAAGAAGAAACCCGTCTTCTCCCGTCTTCTGACTCCTCTCTGCTTCCAGGATTGGGGGAAGATCTCCCGCACTGTCCTGATTGGGTGGAGGTTTTCGGAATGTTCTTTTGGGGCCTAATTTCTTGCTGTTTTTCTGCAAATCGAACCAAATGGTCCATTTGGAGATAGTGCTTCTGCAGTCCTAGGTCCCTGACTTTCTCCTCATAGGAGGCTTCCTGGTCAGAGCCATCAGCCATAATATTTTTGTATTTATACAGGGACGCCTGTCCATCAATTTCTGAGGGGTGTTGACCTGTCTGTTGAAACATGCTAGGCCTATTTAAGTTTGACTGCCCCATAACAGCCAGTTCTTGTGAACTGGTGGACATTAAGTCAGCAGTGCCTTGGGCATACAAATTAGTAAGTGGGTTTGAGGCCCTCAGTACAGAGTGCATCACACTGTGATCAGGGGTTGCTCTGTCCCTCTCTACTTGTTCAGGTCCCTCATGTTTTGATTTAGCCTTGGATACTCTTTCTTCAACCTCACTTGTTTCTCCTTCTCAGCCCCTACCTCTTGATAGTAGGTAAAGGCCTGAGTCTTTTGCTCGGCTATCAGGGCTTGACTGGCCTCTATGACCCCTCTTGAGCTGCCACCTACTTGTGGAGTCCATTGTTCTCCTCACTGAGGGCCTCATTGTCTCTTTGCGCTACCTGTATGGTCTGGGAACACTGAGACAATTTCTTTTTTTTAAACCTTTATTTATTCGACTTGATGACATACAATACGTCAGAGATGCTCACAACATAACAGCATGACACAACATTGCAGAAATGCTTATTTCACAGTGCTGGCTTTCGGGTGGAACACTAGGGTCAGGGACCTGGTTGATGGAGTGGGTATAGGGTTTAGGTCTCGTCGTTCATGGGGTGACACCTGTGCGGAGAAAGGACAGAGGTGGGGGATTCAGTGTCCGATTTTGAGGTCATGGCAGACATGTAATTACGAAATTTCCGCCAAATGTCTCTTGGCCTTGAGTGCGGATGTTGCAGCGCTCCCCAGGCCTCCTCGGTGTCGTGTGCCCACGTGACTGTCCTGAGCCACTGTGCATACGTGGGTGCTCTGGGGCGGAGCCAGTTCATCAGGATGCAGGGTACAGCTAGTATCATGCAGAGTCCAGCCAGTTTTTTCGAATCACGACACCAGTTGGCGGAAGTCATGGAAGAGACATCGCATTGGGGATGGATCTATGGTGTGATCTAATATGGCGGACAATGTGGCGCATATTTCGGTCCAATATTGTGTGAGCCACGGGCAGCCCCAGATCACATGAATGTAGGGGGCATGATCTGCCCCGCATCTAGGGCAGCTGGAAGGAAGCTCGCTAAACATATGGTGTAGTCTGCCCGGAGTGTGATGGTACCTGTGTAACACCTTGAATTGTATTAGTTTAAACCGGGAGTTATATGACACATTTTGGGTGCAAGCGTACATCTGGCACCAGCGTTCATCAGTGATCTCACCTCCCAGGTCCCCCTCCCACCTACATCTCAGTTTACTGAATGAGGGGGTGGCCTTAGTCTGCAGTAGGGTATAGAGCATTGAAACCTTCCCTCTAAAGCAGTTAAAGGTGCACAGCTCTTCAATTATGGGCTCGTCCGGTGCTATTGTAGGGAAGTTGGGGTATCTGGCCTTGAGATTTTTCTGGAGGGAAGAGTATTGCAACCATACAGAAGAATTGGGAGGTCGGTCGCTTCAAGGAAGTTGCCCTGTTTATGGCTATCTCGGAGAGCCAGGAAGCCTGCATCAGCCCAGCGGGACACTATGGACTGTGGAATATTTGGGACATTGGGAAAGAAGTTCCAGAGCGGGAGGTCCCTGTGCAAGGGGTGTGGTGTGTCAACCAGCTTCCAGATCTTGAGAGCCAAGGATGTACTGGTGACAGGATCCGCTGTTTCTGGGTTAGCTGGGGCAGGTTTAAGAATAAGGGTTCCGATTTCCCGATTACTGACTGTTCGTTTCTCTAGGCGGACATGTGGAGTGGGGTCAGTGGTGTTAAACCAGTAGGAAGCAAATTGTGCCTGGGCCACTAACCAATATCTGGCAAAGTCAGGGTGCCGAACCCTCCCAGTTCCTTAGGGGTGGTCAGTGTTGCCAACTTGAGTTGGACTGCGCCGGAATGCCATAGGAAGGTGTTAGTTATATGGCGCAGCGATCGGAAGAAATCATCGCCTGGCCACAGGGGAAGGTTTGTAAATCGGTAAAGAAGGTGGGGCAGTACCACCATTTTAAGTATACCTATCCGTCCCGCTAAGGAAATGGGGAGTCTAGTCCAACTCTCTGTTTTAGTGGCCAGGTGCATGAGGTAAGTATGGTAGTTATCCTCACGTAGCTTCGCTGTATGCCGGGAGACCACGACCCCCAGGTAGGTAATGTTGGAATGGGACCACGTAAATCCACCTAAGTCGGAGGGGGGTTGTGTGGAGTCTGTGAGTGGAAATAGAACAGATTTAGAACAGTTTATTCTTAGACCAGATATATGTCCAAAGCGGACCACATCTTCCAGGATAGGGGCAAGGTTGGTTTCTGGGGAGCGTATATAAAGGAGGGCATCATCGGCATACAGGGAAACAATATCGGCTTGACCCGCAGTATGTAGGCCCCTATGAGAGTGTGACTGGAGCATCATGTCGGCGAAGGGTTCCATGGCTATGGAGAATATAAGCAGGGAAAATGGACAGCCCTGCCGTGTTCCCCTGGCTATCTGGAAGGGGAAAGAGCATCTGTCTTCCATGCGGACTCTGGCCGATGGGTCAGTATAGAGCAACCTAACCCATGTGCGAAAGTTGGGGCCAAATTTGCACTTCTCGAGGACTCGCCATAGATATTCCCACGACACCGAATCAAATGCCTTCTGCATGTCTAGGGTGGCCGCCACCGCTTGTACTTCCGGACCAATCCTACTGATCACATTGAAGAGCCTTCTCAGGTTCAGGGCGGTGGATCTGTCCGGACAAATCCTGCCTGATCAGGATGGATGATGTGGGGCATAAATGAGGCCAGTCGGATAGCCAGTACTTTGGCATATATTTTGACATCACTGTTAATTAGTGGAAGGGGACAGTATGAGCCGCATTGGATGGGGTTTTTGCGAGTTTTAAGAACGACTGTTTTCATCACTTTAGGGAGCGAGGGAGGGAGTGTGCCATTCTCACATGCCTCTTCCCAATGGGTTAATAGGTGTGGAACTAGGAGCGATTTGAAGCGCTTGTACAGGTCAATGGGTAGGCCATCTGGGCCAGGGGCTTTACCTGATGCCAATGATTCAATGGCTTCCGTGAGTTCTTCTGGTGTAAACGGCCTCTACAGGAAGATGCTAGCGTCAGTGGAAAGGACCGAGAGAGGGGAGGCTTTCTAAATAGGAGTCAATCTCAGAAACCTGGGGGCCATCAACTTTAGAGTATAAGGAGGTGTAGAATGATAGGAATTCTGAATTGATGTCTTGTGGGGACTTGGCTAGTGTTCCGTCTAATCTCTCTATCGCTGGTACATTGGGCGCTCCGAATTCTCAATGAATCAACCTGGCGAGCAGTAGACCTGGCCATTCTCCCTCGCCATATTTCCTAACCGAGTGTGGGTTGTATAAAAATGTGACTTCCCATTCTGCTAGGGTGCGGAAAGTGTCTAGGTCCGTCCCCAGTCATGCAAGCGTTTCAGGAGCCTGATCAAGGGCATATTGGGTCTCGAGGGCAGCTAGAGTCGATTCGCTAGCAGAAATGTCCAGGCGGATTTCCTTCAGGATACCACACCCTTTGGAGATGGCAATACCTCTGATATATGCTTTGAATGATTCCCAGAGAGTAGCCTGTGATGCGACTGAATCAGTGTTAATCTCAAAAAATTCCTTGATGGAGGATTCAAGTTCAGACGCAAAGGCTTGGTTGAGTAGGGCGTGGGGTCTCATTCTCCACTGTCTTGCTTTATTACAGTCTTGCCCCCAGTTAAGTGAGATAATCACTGGTGAGTGATCAGATAAAGTTCTATGGAGGATCATTAGGTGGGATAGGCACCTGACTAATATATCCAATACAAGCCACCTATCTATTCTGGAATTTGAATCATGCACTGTGGAATGGTAGGAATATGTGCGGGAGTCGGGGTACATGAGTCGCCAGGCATCTACGATCGCCAAACGAGGAAGCGTAGTCAAAATTGCATGGGCTGGCTTGGATAGTTGGTGGGGCCTAGAGCCCGATCTGTCTAGGATGACATTGAGTATTGTATTAAAATCATCACCCCATATGATTGGGATCAGGGGGTAGCTCTCCAACTCTGAAGCTAGGTGTAAATAAAAATCGGGATCATCGATGTTCGGCCCATAGATATTTAGGATAACTACCTCTTGATTTTGTAATTTACCATGGATTAGCACATACCTCCCTTGCAGGTCTATCAGTGAATGGCTGCATGTGAACTTTAGGCTTTTATGTATCAAAGTTAGGACACCTCGACTTTGGGTAGAATAGTTGGTATAGTATCTTTGGGGCCCCCATTATTTAGCAAACTTCTAACACTGTTCTGAATGGGCATGAGTCTCTTGTAAGCATAGAACTTTAATGCCATGACGTTCAGCATGCAATTGTATCTGCCTCATTGTTTTGTGGTTACCCAGACCTCTTACATTCCAGCTCATGAATGCTAAGCTACTATCAGCCATTTGTGTGGGGATGTTGGTTGACTTCCGGGGTACGGAGTGGCAGTGGCCGTTGCCAGCCCAATGGTGGCGGGCCCTTCGTGCCCTCCGCAAGCCCGTGACATAATACAGTGGTATGTGTGGCATATTCTGTGGTCGTCAAGTCTTTTTTAACATAACTCCCAATTCCCCCTCCCCCCAACCACATCCCTCCCCCAACTCGAGCAATGATAGCCCAAAAGAACCATAGTAACAACCAAATCGTCGGCATCAGCGCCTGGGGGCCTGTTGGCTGGCCTGGCGGTGACGCATCGGACTGGGGGACATATAAGGAGATTTTCAATACCGCAGTCTTGATTGCACAAAATTAGTATAGTCTGCGTAACCGGAGGATCAGCAGTACGGTGGAGTAACAAGATTGAATTGCCCATGCATTCCATGTAAAATAGCCTCAGGTGTGCATGAGTGCATCTGTGGGCCTTTTCCGAGGCATGGAGTCGGGGCAAAGAGGTCAGGCTACATTGGTGCCATGTCGGCGGTCAAGTATCTGCCCTGGAAATGTTCATCTATGAACTTCGAGGCCTCCTCCAGGATCGTGAAGAAGAATGTTTGGTTAGAGTGTTCTATTCTTAGTTTGGCAGGAAATAACATGGAGTACTTAACTCGAAGGTTTTACGTTCCTGCTGCACCGCCACAGAAAAATCCGGGTAGAGATGGATCCTCGCAGCCCCCACCCGCAACTCCCCTTTGAGTTTCGCCGCTCTCAGAAGAGCATCATGGTCGCGGAAATGTAAGATTCTGGCTATGATAGGGCGTGGAGGTGCGCCAGGATTTGTGTTTTGCCATCAAGGATCGGTGGGCTCTTTCCACCGCAAACTGCGGGGAGAGTTTCGGAGAATCCAGAACTGACAGCAACATATGTTCCACAAAGTCTTCCATGGGCTCATTAATATTGCGGGCACGCCAGATTGTTGCGTCTTGAGCGGGACTCTAAGTCATCATTCTTTTTTTCTACCGCCAGCATCTGGGTCGAGAACGAGGAGAATGTGGCCCGTATGGAACCCAGATCATCTTCAGCGGCTCCCACCCTTGTTTCTATTTCTGTCACCCGGCCATCAGTTTTCTCAATATGCGCCTTTATGGATGAGATGGTGCCATTCATGTCATCCAACTTGGTGTGAAGAGTGGTGAACCCCTCGCGAATGTATTCCAACATTGTTTGCAAGTCATCGGGGGTTGGTGTGGCCGATGCTGCAGGGGTCTCCTCAGGTGATTCCGCTGTCGGCTTAGCTGGAGTTTTAGCAAACATATTTAGGGAGCTCTGTTTCTTGCTTGCTCCCGCTCCTTTAGTCATGGTGTTGGCGAAGGGTGGTCACCGGGGGGGTGGGTTGGTGTAAGTGGCTAACTACGCCCAAGCACCGGTGTCCCTCTCCGAGTATAGGGGCTGCCTGGTCTGGAGTACAGCCCGCTGGTCATCAGTCCATTGGGTGCCGCAGCACCACTCCAGGGTGTGGGTCACTTGTGTAATGCGCAGTGTAGTGGGCTCAGCCCAGAGTGACTCCGTGGTGTTGGGGTCTTATCTCAAGTTCTGCTTTTTACTTGTGCCGGGAGTGCAGTAGTGGGATTAGCGTAGTGGCGCCTATGCAGCTCTTGGTGTTGTAGGTGGTGGGGCTATGCACCCCGTGCCCCAGTGGGTGGGTAGTGCAGTACCTCTCTGTGGTGTCCCGTCTTTAATCAGCTGGGTCGCTGTTGTGGATCACAGGGTAGTGAATGTGGCCCAGCCCAGTCGGGGGGGTATCCTTGGGTGGGTGCCGAGGTTCAGGGGGTATGGACGCTGAGGAAGGCTGTACTGCGTGGTTTTGAGCAGTATGGCGTGCAGGGTGCTCTCAGTTCAGCAGGCCAGCGGCCCATGGGGAATCAGCTGTGTATTTGGTGCATAAATAGATCCTAGACATTGGGCTCACAGGGCCATAGGGAGCCAAGAGCGAGATAATGGAAGTCTCAAGGTTGCTAAATGGTGTTTAGTGCAGCATGGGCCAGACCAGCGCTTCACCGTTATGTAGGTTCTATTTTGCTTCTGTGCTCCAAAAAGTGCTAGTAGTCTGAAAGTGGGCACCACTCCTATGAGCGGCAACCCGGGAGTGGCTAGGAGTGTGGGGCTCCCCTACCTTGAGTCACGATGGAGGGGGGGCAGCACCACCCCCTGCGCTGCCGCCTCAGCACGGACCAGCGCCCACGGAGCTCCGGTCCAGGTGTATTTGTAGAGCCAGCACCTTGAGGCCTCACCCAGATTGAAGGGCTTCAAGCAGATTGCAGAGCCTGGGGCCACAGGGGCACGCGGCAGCGCCGGGCATCGCTCCCAAGGCTGCAGCTCTTGAGTGGTGGGTTGAGGGGTGGGAGCCCAGCAGGAGCCGGAGGAGACAGTCAGAATCCCCGACAAGTCCGTAGAGGTGAGTGTTATTGCAGGGGGCTAGAGGGGGTCTGAGACCGCAGCCACGACTGCAATGAGCAGTTCAGAGAGGGCTTGCTGCGCCGAGTGGTGGTCTCCCCTCCCTCGCTGGCCCCAGGATCTGTGGCCCTTGCGTGGATGGGAGGACTCCCTCTGTGGATGCGTGCAGCAGGACGGGGCAATGAGTTCAGTCGGGGTCCCGCTGTACCGTGGGGATCTCTGTGTTGGCTCTTCTCCGGAATACGCCAATCGATTGAGAGGATCAGCAGGTCATAAGTCAGCGATACGCCGGTTTGCAGCCCAGAACGTAGCGGTATCGAGGCGGGATCAGAAAAAAGGATTTTCCCCGTAACGGAGCATCGTACTCAGGCAGCCATCTTGATCAAGCGCAAGAGTGCCCCCCACTAAAACAATTTCTGTTGCCGGAGGTGAACCTCCTTTTTCTGCATATTTTGAGCCTCTATGGCCTGTTCTAAATCGAGTTCCATTGTCTCCTATGTCCATTAATTGTTCACATTCTTCTTTTATGCAGTCAGTCCCAAAAGGACTGACTCCCTACTCTTCAGATGGTATTTAATTTGCACATTTCCTGTTTAGGGCCTCTTTCTCCTAATACAGAGCACCCATTTGTTCAGCCAGTTCATCCCTTTGTTGTGTTATGGTGCCTAATGTCTGGTGCTCTTCATCAAATTCAGATTGAAGTGGAATGCTTTCATAATTACTTTATCACTTTCCTCTTCCAAATATTTTTATCTGATTCTGTAAAGTGACTATTTGCTCTGTGCTGATATTTTTTATCTCATCTGTTTTAATTTCA